>CM076575.1:162759798-163020279 GCA_034641835.2 Pinus albicaulis | reverse complement strand
GGCAATGGTCGCAAAGGTGGTATGGGAAGAGGGGGCTTGGTCAACATACCATTTAGAAGCTTTGCCGGTAAGCGTGCGTTGGAACAACCGAAGACAGATGGAATCATCGGTAATGGAGTTGGAGGAACACCACATGTGGAAAGATCGGACATGGTTGGTTGGATCTTCTCCAGCAAGGCCTTGGAACTTAGGGATGTTGGAGGGGAGCTTGGTTGGCATAGTAGGAAAACCAACATCATGGCGAATAGGGTCATTGATCAACTGATTGAAATCGGGGAGGCTGAGGCCTGCGATCTATGGCAACAAAGGTGTGGCCGAGGTAGTTCCTATGGTGGTTCCGCTAGTAGTGGTTCCGGCATTAGGGCCGGGAGCACCGCTAGCGTTAGGCCCTAGACTAGACATAGTGAAGGTGACAGGGGGATAACTAGAAGGAAAAGGAGAACCCAAAGAATCAGAAGAGGAGTCGGAGTGCGGACTTAGAGGAGGATTGGCTCGATGACAACGGGACGGAGCAGTTCGATCGACTGGAAACTAAGGATGAAGGCCAAGAAGTCTCTAGGAAGTGCGCCTTGGGGGCGCAATGATGACAACACAAACACCGCACAAGGGGAAGAAGAACGACCACAACGGCAAGGAGGTGCAAAATCAAGTGATTACAATGTCGAAACAAGGGCAGATTGGTGCAGTGTCAATTGATTTTAAAGTCTTTGCCTGGCAGTGTAAACCAGGCTCTTCTTCGCTTAGGGTGAGTGTGTGGCGTGCGTTAATTTTAATTTTTAAACCCTTTTCGTTTTGAGAGAAAGAGAAAAAGTGTGCTGCGTAACTGAAAATAAATCTGCAGAGAACAGTATATAATGCTGAAATAATAGAAAATTAACAGCTACTATTGCATCGATTCAACCCGAAAAGGCGGGTCTCTCAAAACTAATCTAAAAGAAGGAAAAAATCTAGTCAAAACGCACTAAAAAGAGGCCAATAGATCGAGGGTCGAAAGGGACAAGGATCTATAGAGAAAGCTATTGAAAAGAGGTGCAGATCACAGCCAAGAGGCAGAGGCAAGGTGGCTGGAAAAAAGGAGGAAATCAGAAAAAAAGCAGAAAGGACAGGGAGAAGTTCCTAAAGGGAGGTCCAAACAAAACGACAAGAGGTGATTTGAAAGGAAGAAAAGCTGATTTAAAGGGATTTGAGGAGGAGGTATCAGATCTAAAAAAGGGAAGGCTGAAACTCTAAAAAATAGATGGCTGAAACAGCTAAAAACTCTTCCACAAAAAGTGGAGGGTACTGAAGCCCTAGGGGGCTAGGTTCCCACTTAGATGAGCAAAACATATCAGAAACAGGTCTAAACGGGTGGAGGAAGAGGCTGGAAAACCCTGACAGAAGCTTCAACAAAACCCAGAAAAATTGCAGAAAAACAGCTGAAAAATTGGTAAGTCGCAGGTTCTGACCTGTTTTCAGTGCAGGTCATAGAAAATTGGCTGAAAAGTGCGACCTGGAGGTCCAGGTCACAGGTTATGGGCTGAAAAGTGCAACCTGAAGCTCCGGGTGTCTCGGCGGCAGATTTTCAGAAAAGTTGTCGTCTCAGTTGCGGCTGATGTTGGTCACCTGCGCAATAGGGCCAGAAACACGTGGAAGTTAGAAATTTTAATGTTTAGGGTTTTATGTGAGAAAAACAACATAAAAATAGGAAAAAAAAAATCTGAAAAGAAACCCTAGGGTCTGAAGTAGCTGGATATGCAGGAATATGAAAAACGACAACAGTCGTAATTTAAAACCCGTGTGGAGTCGCCATTTGTTAGTATGAATCCTTTGTTGAAGTGTACGAAAAAATACCACTTTAGCTACGCATAACTAATAGCCCTAACATCAAAAGTGGCTGCCAATATCTTCAGATTTGCAATTAGTTGATCAAGAAAAGAGCTGCAAAAAACCAGATCTATGCATAGAAAGACATTAAGCAGTAAAAAGAAGGGTTTGCTCCATATATCCAATAGACAAGACAAGAACATTTTTTGAAAGAATTTTTGTATTAAGGGCACACAGGAGGAAAAACAGTATCCAATTCTCCTCAATGGGATGGGTTCTTGGAAGTCCTCGACACTTGAATCTAGAATCTCTCTCTCTTGTTGGTGTAGAAAACCCAGACAAAGATAGAACTCAAAGGGACCTCACCTGACAAATAATGTGTGAAAAATGTGACCAAGTGTATAGATCCGAGTGATCTAATAGGCAACAAAAGGTGAACAATGGTAGGAAAAACCCTCCTATTTATAACAAAATATTGAGTTAGTCTAGATATTGGTGCATAATTAAAATATTATTAACCAAATCAAGATCCAACTTTTATGGAATATTTTATTATTTTTGTTGGAGGGAAAAGTAATTTGACTTGGGTCAAATCCCTTTATTTGTAAATAATAAATAAATAAATGATTTATTTATCATTTTAAGGATGTGGTTGAGTAATAATCAAATAAATAATGATTTATTTAATTATTTATGGGTGATTTGGTCATATTTAACAAAGAATATTATTTAAATAAGATTTACATAATTATTCTAGAAAATAATAAGATAAATAAAGGTTTATCGTTAATTTGTGTTTTGGGTTAAACATGACTAGGAATAATAACTGTTATGGTTTAATTAATTATTCCATGAGGAAAATATAACAAATATAGATTTGCTTATTATTTCCTTTTGGGGTTTTCTGTTTAGACCATAAACAACTTAATAAAGGTGTTTTACTAAGTTATTTCACAGAGTGAAAGCAATTTTACTTAAGGTAAAATTGGTCTTACATGGTATACTTGGGTTCATCTAATGATAATAGGTTAGATGACCAAAAAATGGTGTAACACTTTTGCTCCTGTAGCTAGACTTGAAGCCATAAGAATGTTTCTTGCTTTTTCAAGTTTTCAACATATCAAAGTTTATCAAATGGATATCAAATGCTCTCATTGAAGGCGATGCAGAAGAAGAAGTTTATATAGAACAAGCATAAGGATTCATTTTGGGAAATGATGAAAATCTTGTATGAGACTTAAAAGGCTTTATGGTCTCAAACAAGCTCCAGAATATTATTATCGTCTTGACAAATATCTTCATCAACAAGGATTTTGAGAGTGCTGTGATAGTAACTTATACACAAAAATTGAAAATGATAAACTATTGATTGTGGTTGTATATGTTGATGATATCATTTTTGGAAGTAATGAAGAATCTATGAGTCGAAATTTTGTTATCATACGGCAAAATTTGAAATGTCCTTACTTGGAGAACTAACATTCTTTCTTAGCTTGCAAGTGCATCAAACTACAGATGGTATATTCTTATCACAAGCAAAATATCTTAAGCAAATTCTGAAGAAGTATGGCATGGAAGAATGCAAACCTGTAATTACACCAATGATAACCGGATGTAATCTCAGTTCTCATGATGATTCTCCCGTGGTGAATCAACCAGAATATAGATCAATGATAGGAAGCCTACTTTATCTCACTGGGACTAGACCGAGATACAATAAATAGGTCATATATCATTACTGATTAGAAACCAATCCAAAAAATCTCATCTTGAGTTTGTCAAAATAATATTCAAATATCTACAAGGAACACAAGACTTTGGACTATGGTATCCAAAGAATGCTGATCTTACACTTCAGGCTTACACTGATGCAGATTGGGCTCGAAATGTTGATGATCGGAAAATCACAAGTGGTGGTGCATTCTATATGGGGCCCCAGTTGGTATCTTGGTTTAGTAAGAAGAAAAGTTCTATTGCCTTATCTATTTCTGAAGCAGAATATGTGGCTGCCGCATCTTGTTGCACTCAACTCCTTCGGATGATGCAAACCTTGGAATATTTTCAAATCAAATGTACTTCTCCTATCTCCATTATGTGTGATAATACACGTGCCATCAGTATCTCAAAGAATCTTGTTATGCATTCAAAGACCAAACACATCCCCATCAAGTATCACTTCTTACGTGAACAAGTGCTTGAACAAAAGGTGAAGTTGGAGTATGTTCCCTCCAAAGAACAAGTTGATGATATTTTTACCAAACCTCTACCCAGGGAAGCGTTCGAATATCTCAGACAAAAGCTGGGTGTTGTCTCTGTCTCTCAGAAGATCAGATTTGATTAAATTCAGAATATTAAAATGGATACGCGGGTTTCTTTAAAGACAGTCGCATATATATGTGATTTCATACACAGAAAACCGCGTATGGGTGGTTGCTGACAAAGTTTCCGGGTCAGCATTCTACAGCACAAGCTATGGTGCTGTTTGGTATCTCTGATGCTGTATGGCTTCTCTGGTGTTGTTTCAGCTCTTATATTTCTGTTTCTTTCTTTGATATTGGGTGAAGATGCCTTGATGATTGGTTGTTGAAAGTGTTCAGGTTACTCAAGCTAAGGAGGAGTTTTGGTCGTATGGAAAGGATGCACAGTTTCAGGGGGAGCATTAGCCTGGCTGAGAATAATGCATTGTCGGCATTATGATGGTTCTGAAACTTAATCTCTCTCTTGAGGTCTTTTTTTTTGTTTTGGTTGTGAAAAGTCATACTTGTAATTTGATGAAAAGGTCATGTTGAGACCCATGATGTAAATTGTAATATTCAGTCATGTAAGGACTTGTTCAAATTTGTAAACCCACTTGGTTGGGTAGTTGAGTCAAAATGTGTAAACCCACTTGGTTGGGTATTTGAGTCGCATATGTAAATCCACTTGGTTGGATCTGTTAGTGTCAGTCTAGTCATACTGCCATCAGTGATCAAAACTGATCTTTTTGCATTTTCATATTAGGTGTCTCATACCAATAAATTTCACCATTCCGCTAGGTCATGGATTCATTTGTGGCAGTAATGTTTCATCAGTTTTCCCTCATGAGGTACTTGCTGATTTTCCTCCCTATGGTTTTCAGTCATTAGTCACTTTCGTTCTCAAAATCATATCAGTAGGCCATAGGATGGGTCTCTTTAGTATCTAAGGTCTCATCACGGTCAAAATAAATGAGTCAAGTGTCAATAAAGATCAGCAGGGTCATGAGGAAGTCAATAAATGCAAAGTCACAGCGCCAGGAAGATCAAAGATATCATTTATTCATTTTGGTGCAATTTTCACCTCAAAACCATATTTTGAGGTGAAAACATAACACTTCGCCTTTTAGTCACAATTCATAAGCTATTATCTCCTGATCCAGGTGGATATTGGTGGTCACCCGCCTATTCCACTTGGGGCTCCACCATTGTCTCTTTCAGTTTTTCAGTTTCAACACAGTTTACTATTTTTGACAGTTTTTCGGGTCCTAAACTTCTGGAGCCGTTTTGAGGCCCTAAACGACGTTTTTTGGGAAAACGGAGAGCAACATGGGTCCATGGGCCGATGTTTCTCATTCCAAATTTGTAGTCCTCGGATAGATCTTTCTAATGATGTATGGTACGCGTCAAACGGAGATCGTATGCCAAAGTTACGCCCCTCGGAAGTTGAAACACCAATTTACCCAAACGGAGCCCATAGTTTTGGTGCTTCATCTCCTAGGGTTATGGTTTTGGCTGTTTAGGATTTCCCATTGTTTCTAAATAATAAATAGGCCCTCGAGCCTCATTGTAACTCAGTTGAGAGGCCTGTAGCCGCCACATCTCTTCTCAGAGATAGCTACCAGCGCCCTAGCTAGTTTTATTTCCATTCTGTCTGTAAGTAAATTTCAGTTCTTTGATATTAATGAAATGAAGTATTATTTCCGTTGCATCGCTGTATTTCTGTTCATATGTTTATTCTGTTGTGTTCCTGCATAAATCCGGATCATCTCCACAAAGCAATGTCCCTGCCTTTCAGAGAAGTTTTCCACAGCATTTTCAGCGCGAGATCATCTTCAAAGCAGAGCCATCAGAAAGAGCTCAGAAAGAGCTTTCCAACGGTATACTACACTCTAAAAACTGGGTTCCGAATTGAATTTTATGCTTAAGTGAAGCAAAATTCCCTATGCCCTCATATATCCCCTATTTCCCATTTGTTCCCCTTTAACTTCATGTTCAAAGCTTTAATATCCCTTTAAAAATCCCTTTTTCCCTTTTCCGATGGAAAAAATTCGCATTATCATATTAAACCACTTCCCACCATTACCCCTAAACTTTAATATAAAGTTTATATATATAAATTTCTGCCGTAATAACCACTTCCCCACCATGCATATGATAAAACTTCATAATATAAAGTTTAGAGTTTATTATGATAAATCACAATCGCAAATAGTTCCAATCGCAAATAACTCCGATCGGCCAATCGCAGCAGACTTCGATTGCCCGATCGCATCCCCTTCCGATTGGTCAATCACAAGTCCCTTCCCCGATCCTCCGATCGTGACACCCCCAATCATCCCTCAGTCGTTGATCTCCCAGTCCAATCGAACAGCCCACCTCCAATCGCACCATCGCAATCGGCGCTTCCGCAAGTCCCCCTCTGATTGACACCTTCTGATTGACAGACTCCCGATTAACCCCAACCGTCGATCTTTCCCCCTTCAATCCGATGGCCCTCCGCCAATCGGAGCGTTTCAATCGCAAGTTCCCCTTCTGATCTCCCGATCGCACTCTTCCTTCCAATCTCCCGATCCGCCCTTTCGATTCGCAACAACTCCCGATTAACCCCCAACCGTCGATCTTCCCCTCCGATCCGATGGCCCTCCGCCAATCGGAATGTTTCAATCGCATTGTTTAAATCCTGCCTCCGATTAATCCCGCCCTATGCGATCTCCACCATCAATTACCCCCGCCGATCGGACGGTCCACAGCTAATCGCACCATCGCAATCGGCATTCCCTATATGTGTTGCACTCCGCTCCCCTTTGACGTTGCGATTGCGATTGACACTTGGGTCCCACCTCCAATGCTTCCGCCCATTCACATAATAAAGGGCCCTTTTCCTTTGTTAACGTGAAATTTTGGTTTTGAATTATAATACAATGGGTTTTCCCCCCAATCGCATCGGAAATATTGTATACACCATTCCGGTCCTCCTCTCGATTCCGACTCCGATTGCGATTTACGTGGCTCCCGCCTCCATTTCCCTTCCCTCTTCCCATTTAAATTACATTTTTCCCTTCACGAAAGGAATAAATTCATTTTATCAGCGTTCTATTAAAAGCCAGAGAATAAAGAAATAATGGAGAGCGATCAGTCAAAGGCCGAGAGCTTAGAATAAAATGAAAATATCTGCAACAGCAAATAAATATGATCTGATTGCCTATTTTCTTTCCAGTTACGATTCAAAGGGATCCACACTACAGGTTTTCGCCTTCCCATTGGTTATCGGTGAATTTCAAGTGGAACAAAGTAACGCTGCTCTCCCTTTACCGAGAGAATGTTGGCTTTTGACCTTCCATCTTCAGTGGTGATTTCTCCTCTTCCCATCGATTTGTATTCCTGCAAATCAGTCTATTTATTGCAAACACTAATCATTTTGTAAGGCTGGGGAGTCTGAGGTCGAAAAATCTCAGAAGTAGGGGAACAGTGTGGCAGTGAGCTTTGTGCTCCTTTTGTACAGTTTTGGCAGGGAATTAATAAAGTGATGCAGCTCTGATTTGTGGGATTCATGTGGTATGAGTTTTAGCATATGTTTCTCCTTTATGTTTCATATGTACATTGTTGTGTTTCACCATTCATTCATTAACATTTCCAGTTGAATGTTCTCAAGTTAGAAAGGTAGAATCCATTTTATATGCTCTGCCTTGGGGAATTATTCATACTCTGTGTATTTTCTTCTGTCTGAAAAGGATTCATTTATTATGCCCTTTTCAGCTTCTCAAACAGTCTTTCCACTCCATCTTATTTCAACTTGATTGCTAAATCTCCTGCCTATCTTGCCCCATGAAATACCCTGTATCCTGATTTAATTCCTCAGTTTCATATTGTCCCTTTGTCCCATACATCCCTGAAATTCAGTCATTTATCAAAACTCTTTTTCCCATTTATATACCTAGCCTAAAATCAGTTTATTATCGTGTTATTGAATATCTATTCTATGGAGAGAGCCCTCTCCTGTCCTTGTAGGGCTAGCTACAAGGCTTAGCGTGGTTTAGTTGTTGCCCTGATTTGCCTTTTTCAGCCTGAGGTTCAGATTGGGTGCTAACATCTCTGGCGACCATACTAGGGACGCAATTACAAACTTTTTGCGTGGAAGATTTATCACCTCAGTAATATTTTTCTTGTAAAGTCTTGATGATTATATTTCAGAGTTTTCTAGGCTGATATAAATATTGTATAATAGTAATTTGACCACACTGGCTTCAAGAAGATATATAAGGGCTAACCCTGATCCAAATCCTCCCCCTATGTTTGAAAATCCAAATCTTATCCCAAGAATAGTCAAAAGACAAGAGGGATCGCTAAATCCTACACCTATTCTCAGGTCCCATAATTGGCCCAGTGAGTGGTTGTTTGTAGAAGAGCTTTCTTTTGATAAGAATTTTGAGCTTTCTTTGTTTAGAAATAAGTCTGAAACTGCACTTGAAGACACGGTTTTAGATCCAGAGTTTCTTGTAGATCTTGAAGTTCAGAGAGCAAATTCTTCCATTGATGACTACATTTTGAATTCACCTCAGTCCATCACTGCAACTTATATTCCTGAGCCTTCAAAATCATCAGGAGCAGCATTCCATCCTCTTGATTCATCAGCATTCCCAT
Source organism: Pinus albicaulis (assembly GCA_034641835.2). Taxonomy (NCBI): domain Eukaryota; kingdom Viridiplantae; phylum Streptophyta; class Pinopsida; order Pinales; family Pinaceae; genus Pinus; species Pinus albicaulis. The sequence continues at coordinate 163,011,598 of CM076575.1, read as the reverse complement.
CAACCAATTCCCAGTTTTCATCTCCTCCATCAACACCTACCTCAAATTCCAGCACTACAAACGTTGTGGTAAATCCTCCCAGAATTATGGCTGCCTGGTATGCACCCTTGGTTTTACCTCAGACTCTCAATGATATGTCTGCTGATTATCAGAGTAAAATTACTATCTTTGATGCCACTCAGGGCATTACAGCCCAGCAGCATGTTGACAAGATGAATGAATTTTGTGACTTGCATGAAGTGGAAGAAGAAAATGTAGCTACCAGGTTGTTTGTTCAAAGCTTCGGAGGTGAAGTGAGAAAGTGGTTCAGAGCTTTACCAGCAGGCTCTATTCACACTTTACAGGAGTTACACACACAGTTCTTAGACTGATGGGAGCTGAAAAGGAATCCACATCAAATTCTGTCTGAATATGAGAATATTAAAAGGAATACGGGTGAAACAGTGCAAGACTATTGTTTTAGATTCAATACGGTATACAATGCTATTTCGGCTAACCTCAAACCTCCTGTCGATTCAACTATGCTGAGGTTTTCGGATGGTTTTGATGTCGATATGGCATATCAACTACGTGAAATAGATCCACCGTCACTTGAAGAAATGCAGAAGATGGCAGTAAGCATCGAAGCAAATCTGCTGGCTAGAAGAGCTCGAGCCAGAGCTGAAAATAAAGTCGTGGTGAAAGAAGAAGCATCCCCTTCGGACAGAAAAATGGACACACTAATTCGTATAATGGAAAATATGGTTGATCAATTAACGATTTTGGACAGACCTGAACCCCAAATAAGAAATCCAAATTTTAGAGGACAACAGCAGCCGCAATTCAGGATTAGACAGAGAGAACAGAAGGCGCAGGACCAAGCGGCACCACAACAGCAGATTAGAACACCATTACAGCAGAATTACGTGCAAGGGACTGACTCAGATAACGATGGTCCCCTGTTTGAAACCAATCATTTTTTCACAGCTGATGGTGAGCCCATTTTCCTCACAGAAGACGAAGAATACACAGTGGCGACTCCAGACATTCGAGGGGACGAAAATTTCATCCTGGAAAACGATGTAATGTTAGAAGAAGAATCTGATGATTACCAGAGAGGGTATATGAACGCGCTGTCAACCCAGCAAAGGCAGTATTATTTAAGGAACAGAAACGTCGTAATAAGCCCCATTCAAAAAAGAAAAGAACTACAAATTGAGGACGAGGCACACAAGAAAGGAAAAGAGCCGGCCAATCCTTCATCCAGCAGAGCACCCGTAGTTACTAATACAGCTGAGAACGCTGCAAAAGAGAAAAGCAAGCAGAACACAGCGAAAGAGAAAACAGAGAAGAAAGACCCTCCTACTAAAGAGGTAGAAAAAGCTCCCTCCTTTAATTTAGAAAGTGAAATTTCCAAGTTGAAAGTGTATGTGCCTTTGACCGAGTTGGTAAAGAATAGTGTATATAAGAGTCAGGTATCTAGAGTCTTGCAAATAGACCCTCTTTCTGATATGGTTAATGTGGAAGATGACTACCCTGAACTAATCTTTGGTCCAGCCACAGGAGAATCTAAAGAAAACGAAGTCCCTCCCTTTTACTTGAGTCTTAGGTTGCATGAGTTTGTCTTGAATAACGCCATGTTAGACTCCGGGGCCTCCCATAATTTAATGCCCAAAGCTGTCATGGAGAAGTTAGGCCTTGATGTTACTAGAAAATATCATGATTTGTACTCTTTTGATTCAAGTAGGGTCCACTGTATTGGTCTCATCAAAGATTTAGTAGTGTATTTAGATCAAATCCCAGCCAAAAATGTCTTGATGGATGTAGTTTTTGCTGATGTCCCACCAAGGTTTGGAATGCTTCTATCTAGGTCTTGGGGTGCAAAACTTAAAGGAACCATACAACTTGATTTCTCCTATGCCACAATCCCTGTATTTGGCCAGTTGAGGAAGTTATATAGGGAGAATAAAATGAAATATATGATCACCAGTAAAGACAAGCCAGTGAATCATCCCATCAATGCGGTCCACACAGATTTAGAATTTTTTGTCCTATATTCAGCTGGTGGTCTAAATGATGAGGATGTTCAGATGGTACAAGTGGAGGAGATACCTGAGATTTCAGAAAATTTCAGAGAGGTCCTCAAGCAGGAGAAGGACAAGGCAGAAAGTACTTCTGAGCCTCCTGACTGCCAGCAGAAAAGGGATAATGAAAAGCCAGAAATCAACCAAGATGAAAAGAATGAAGAAACTGAATTTCAGCATCTACAAGAAGAAGAAGAAGGTCTGTGGAGTATGGATTTTGATGGAACTGTTGGTAAAGATGGAGCTGGAATTGGAATATGGATTAGGAGTCCTATATTTCAACCTGATAAGGTCCCTAGTAATGTTAGAGTATGTGCTTACAAGTTGGCTTTTGAATGCTCTAACAATGAAGCAGAGTATGAAGCTCTGATTGCAGGCCTCAAAATCTTGAAGAATTTGAAGGCAAAAAGGATTTCTGTGTATGGTGACTCTGAGTTAATAATCAAGCAGGTGAAAGGAGAGTACCAAGCTAAACATCCAAGACTGAGGGCATACAGAAATGCATTTCTGGACATTTTGAAGACATTCCCAGAGTACACTTTGACAGCAGTGCCCAGGATGCAGAATCTTATTGTTGATTCTCTTGCTACTACTGCAAGTAACCTGAAAATTCCGATGAACTCCAGCAACAAATTCGAAATCCATGTCAAACATAGGCCTGTTGTTCCGGATAATTTGAGGTATTGGCAAGTATTTTAGGATGATAATGAGATAAAGGCATTTTTGCAGGGTGATGGAAAATTCAAGGACACTCTCATAGAAGGTGAGTACGTGGTGGATGATCAAGAAATGGAAACAAACCAGATGGACATATTGCAGCTGAAAGATAACGTAATTCCTAGAGGTCTCATACCTCTAGAGGAGCTGTTTGATTAGGATGATGTTGCAAAGAAGCCAAGCTTGGTGCCCATAGAGAAAGGAGTTGAAGATGTGAATCTTGGAACACCTGATCAGCCCAAGTTCGTGAAATTGTCAAAGACATTGTCCCCTGAAGCGAAGGATGAGTATGTGAAGTTGCTTTCCAAATTTTTTGATGTATTTGCATGGGATTATTCAGATTTGAAAGTGTATGATAGGAACATAATCCAGCATACTATTCCTATCAAGCCAGATCAAAAGCCATTCAGATAGAAGCTGAGAAGAATCAATCTGAAGTTGCTGCCATCCATTGAAAAAGAGGTAAACGGATTATACAAAGCTGGTATCATAGTGCCCATTAGATTTTCTGATTGGATTTCAAATTTGGTCCCGGCACGTAAGAAGACTGGAGAAATAAGGTTGTGCATAGATTTTCGAAACTTGAATAAGGCTTCCTTAAAGGATAATTATCCACTTCCGAAAATGGACCATATTCTGCAGAGAGTAGTTGGAGCATCCAGGATGTCATTACTTGATGGCTACTCAGGCTACAACCAAATCTTGGTGCATGAGAAGGACCAAGATAAAACCGCCTTCACAACACCCTGGGGAACCTTCCAGTATGCCAAAATGCCTTTTGGACTGAAGAATGCAGGAGCTACTTTCCAACGTGCAATGGACATCGCCTTTGCAAATGAAAAAGATGTTTTTCTGGTTGTCTATTTGGATGATTTGATAGTGTTTTCAGGATCAGATGATGAGCATTTGTACCATTTGAGAGTTGTTTTTCAGCGATGCAGAAAGTTCGGAATTTCTCTCAATCCCAAGAAGTGCCTCTTCGCCATGGATGAAGGCAAGCTGCTGGGAGATATCATCTCCAAAGATGGTATTCGCATCAATCCAGCTAGAGTGGAGGCAATCCAGCTCATAGACCTGCCATGAAATAAGAAGGAGATCCAAGCATTCAATGGTAAGATGAACTTCTTACGTCGATTTATACCCAATCTGGCTGAGAATTTGAGGGAAATGACTAATATGTTAAAGAAAGACAACATTGTTAAATGGAGTGAGGAGGCTATCAAATCATTCAATCTGGTAAAGTTTTCTTTGTCCAATGCCCCAGTTTTGATCAGTCCTGACTACACTCAATATTTTATCATATTTTTGTTTGCATCTGAGCATACTTTAGCGGTTGTTTTAATGCAAAAGAGAGACGAGATCGAAAAGCCAATTGCCTTTTTTAGTAGAACTATTAGAGACGCTGCTTTGAGGTATAATATCATTGAAAAACAGGCATTATCCCTTATCAAAGCATTGAAGGATTTCAGGGTCTATATTCTGCATTCACATACTATAGCATATGTCCCAAACGCAACAGTGAAGGAGGTGTTGATGAAAACTGATCCAGAAGGTCGAAGAGGTAAGTGGATAGCAGCCATGTTGGAGTATGATCTGGAGATCAAACCCACGAAATTGGTCAAAGGCCAAGGCTTGGCGAAATTGATGGCCCAATCAAATCTGCGTGCTTAGATATAAATCTTATAACCACAGTGGCAAAAGAGGAAGATGAAGGTTTACTGGTTCCAATTGCAGATATTTTTCTACAGTCCCCATGGTATTTAGATATCGTCTATGTCCTTCAGCATTTGTCACCCCCTACGGGCATGTCCAAGAGTAAAGGTAGATCTCTGAAGCTAAAATCCGTAAAATACTGCATTTTAGACAACGCTCTATATTGGAAAGATCCGGGAGGAGTTCTGCTTAATTGTTTGGTTGAAGAAGAAGCGCAAAAGGTAATGCACGAGTTTCATAAAGGCGACTGCGGAAGTCACCTATTTTGGAAGACTACAGCTAACAAGATATTGAGAGCCAGATATTATTGGCCCACATTATTTTCTGATTTATATAAGACCGTGATGAAATTTCATGAATGCCAAATCTTCCAAGGGAAGAAGAAATTGCTTCCACTCCCTTTAAAACCAGTTTCGGTGAACGCACCCTTTCAGCAGTGGGGGCTCGATTTCATTGGAGAAATTCATCCCGCATCTTCAGCACAACACCGATGGATATTGACAGGGACAGATTACTTTACCAAATGGATCGAGGCCATCCCAGCCAGGCAAGCAACAGACACGGTAATCATTCAATTCCTGGAATCGAATATTTTATCTCGCTTTGGATGCCCATGCAAAATTGTAACAGACAACGCAGCAACGTTCAGATCAAATAAAATGATCGATTTCTGTGACAAATACAACATCGTGTTGGGCCATTCGACAGCATATTATCCACAAGGAAATGGCCTAGCCGAGTCATCTAACAAATTGCTGGTAAATATAATTAAGAAAATGTTGGAAGCAAACAAAAGAAATTGGCACCGGAAGCTCATCAACGCACTGTGGGTAGACAGAGTTAGCAGTAAAAGATCAATAGGTATGTCACCATTTGAGTTGGTTTATGGTACTGATGCTATCTTTCCTACATCCCTTACTGTCCCAGTTATGAGATTATTGCAAGAAGTTGATAGCGAGGAAAATGACAATCAGCGAAGGATCAATCAAATGATCCACCTTCAGCAAATAAGAGAGGAAGTGTCATAGAACGCTATTCAGTTGCAGGAGAAAATAAAAAAGATCTATGACAGGAAGACAAAAGCAGAAAGGTTTCAACTAGATGATATAGTGTTGAAATGGGATGCTAGAAATGAAGACAAAGGGAAGCATGGTAAGTTTGAAAACCTGTGGAAAGGACCATACAGGATCTCAGCATACAGAGGACAGAATGCCTTCTTGCTTTCAGAAATGGACAACCAAGATTGTCCTGGAGGAGCAGTGAATGGTAGGCTTTTGAAGCACTACCACCGTTGAAAACAAAGGATCAGGATCTATTTCATCATTGTATATACCATGTCATGTTTATCAGAGTTCAGAATACACAGTCATTAAAGTTTGGGGCCCGAGGTGAAGGCTATAAGACTTGGGTTATTGGTGTATGGTTTGGTTTTATTTCACTTTTTCAGTCTTAGTATTGCGTCAGTGTCAGTCTACATTGTGTCAGCTTTTCAATATTCTTTACTCCATGCCCAATGGATAAGGCTACTTGGTCTACGGTGTTCTTGGCACCTCCAAGGAGCTACCATCCCCATTGGAGCCAATGTTAGTGTCAATCTATTCATACTGCCATCAGTGATCAAAACTGCTCTTTTTGCATTTGCATATTAGGTGTCTCATACCAATAAATTTCACCATTCCGCTAGGTGATGGATTCATTTGTGGCAGTAATGTTTCATCAGTTTTCCCTCATGAGGTACTTGCTAATTTTCCTCCATATGGTTTTCAGTCATTAGTCACTTTCGTTCTCAAAATCATATCAGTAGGTCATAGGATGGGTCTCTTTAGTATCTAAGGTCTCATCACGGTCAAAATAAATGAGTCAAGTGTCAATAAAGATCAGCAGGATCATGAGGAAGTCAATAAATGCAAATTCACAACGCTAGGAAGATCAAATATATCATTTATTCAGTTTGGTGCAATTTTCACCTCAAAACCATCTTTTGAGGTGAAAACATAACACTTTGCCTTTCAGTCACAATTCAGAAGCTGTTATCTCCACAAAGCAATTTCCCTTCCTTTCAGAGAAGTTTTCAATAGCATTTTCAGCGCTAGATCATCTTCAAAGCAGAGCCATCAAAAAGAGCCCAGAAAGAGCTTTCCAACGGTATACTACACTCTAAAAATTGGCTTCCGGATTGAATTTTATGCTTAAGTGAAGCAAAAGTCCCTATGCCCTCATATATCCCCTATTTTCCATTTGTTCCCCTTTAACTTCATGTTCAAAGCTTTAATATCCCTTTAAAAATCCCTTTTTCCCTTTTCCGATGGCAAAAATTCACATTATCATATTAAACCACTTCCCCACCATTACCCCTAAACTTTAATATAAATTTTATATATATAAATTTCCACCGTCATAACCACTTCCCCACCATGCATATGATAAAACTTTATAATATAAAGTTTAGAGTTTATTATGATAAATCGCAATCGCAAATAGTTCCAATCGCAAATAACTCTGATCGGCCAATCGCAACAGACTTCGATTGCCCAATCGCATCCCCTTCCGATTGGTCAATCGCAAGTCCCTTCCCCGATCCTCTGATCGCGACACCCCCGATCATCCCTCAGCCGTTTATCTCCCAGTCCGATCGGACGGTCCACCTCCAATCGCACCATCGCAATCGGCGCTTCCATAAGTCCCCCTTCGATTGAAACCTTCCAATTGACAGACTCCCGATTAACCCCCAACCATCGATCTTTCCCCCTTTGATATGACGGCCCTCTGCCAATCGGAGCGTTTCAATCGCAAGTTCCCCTTCCGATCTCCCGATCGCACTCTTCCTTCCGATCTCCCGATCCGCCCTTCTGATTCACAACAACTCCCGATTAACCCCCAACTGTCGATCTTCCCCCTCTGATCGGACGGTCCTCCGCCAATCAGAATGTTTCAATCGCATTGTTTAAATCCTGCCTCCGATTAATCCCGCCCGATGCGATCTCCACCGTCGATTACCCCTGCCGATCAGACGGTCCATAGCTAATCGCACCATCGCAATCGGCTTTCCCTATATGTGTTGCACTCTGATCCCCTTCGACGTTGCGATTGCGATTGACCCTTGGGTCCCACCTCCAGTGCTTCTGCCCATTCACATAATAAAGGGCCCTTTTCCTTTTTTAATGCGAAATTTTGGTTTTGAATTATAATACAAAGGGTTTTCCCCCCAATCGCATCGGAAATATTTTATACACCATTCCGCTCCTCCTCCTGATTCTGACTCTGATTGCGATTTACGTGGCTCCCGCCTCCATTTCCCTTCCCTCTTCCCATTTAAATTACATTTTTCCCTTCACGAAAGGCATAAATTCATTTTATCAGCGTTCTATTAAAAGCCAGAGAATAAAGAAATAATGGAGAGTGTTGTGTAACCAACTCCAAAAAGAGAAGAAAAGAGATATCAACACCTTATAAATAAGCCACTTCGAGGGGGAAACCTCCAATACATTACATTAATGAACAATTCTTGGATGATACAAATGACAAAAACCTCCTTCTATATATAGGAGTCCATGGGGCCACAATATAATCCTAGTGGGGCCACAATGTAATCCTAGCCGACCTAACAATAATAATGTAAGTGCACAATAATAACAATATGGGGTTACAAGGATACAAAAATAACAATAGTGGGGCTACACTAACATAATAAGGGACTACACTATTAATATAGGGACTTAACAAAGAGCGAACAGTCAAAGGCCGAGAGCTTAAATTAAAACGAAGATATCTACAACAGCAAAGAAATAGGATTGGATTGCCTATTTTGTCTTCAGTTACGATTCAAAGGGATTTATGCCACAGGTTTCACCTCTTCATTGGTTATCAGCAAATTCAAGTGGCAAAATGTAACGTTGCTCCTTCTTGAGAGAGTTTGTTGACTTTTTACAACTTCCATCTTCGATGGAAATTTCTTCTCTTCCCATGAATTTGTATTCTTATAAAATCAGTATATTCCAATGCGAACACTAATCATTTTGTAAGGTTGGGGAGTACGAAATTCGAAAAATCTCCAAAAGTAGGGGAACAGTGTGGCAGTGAGCTTTGTGCTCCTTTTGTACAGTTTTGGCAGGGAATTAATAAAGTGATGCAGCTCTGATTTGTGGGATTCATGTGGCATGAGTTTTAGCATATGTTTCTCCTTTATGTTTCATATGTACATTGTTGTGTTTCACCATTCATTCATTAACATTTCAGGTTAGATGTTCTCAGAACAGAAGAGTGAGTCCAATTTATATGCTCTGCCTTGGGGAATCATTCATACTTTGTGTGTTTTCTTCTGTTTGAAAAGGATTCATTTATTATTCCCTTTTCAACTTCTCAACAGTCTTTCCATTCCATCTTATTTCAACTTGATTGCTAAATCTCCTGCCTATCTTGCCCCATGAAATACTCTGTGTCCTTGATTTAATTCCTCGGTTCATACTGTCCTATTTCCCATACATCCCTAAAAATTCAGTCATTTATCAAAACTCTTTTTCCCATTTATATACCTAGCCTAAAATCAGTTTATTATCGTGTTATTGAATATCTATTCTACGGAGAGATCCCTCTCCTGTCCTTGTAGGGCTAGCTACAAGGCTGAGCGTGATTTAGTTGTTGCCCTGATTTGCCTTTTTCAGCCTGAGGTTTAGATTGGGTGCTAACAGGATCTTTGATGTAAGTATGAGTCTTGGTGATAGGAAGGTCATAGAGTCATGTACTTCATTGAAAAATATGTTTGAAGATTCATCATGAACTCAGGGGCAGCATGGTAACTTCAGTGCACATCAGATCTGCAAAGCTCTTATGTCTACATGAGGAGAAAAACCTTGTGTTGGTTTTGATCCGCCCTTTTCCCTTGATGTCAAATGGGGAGAGTGACATGGTGTTTTCATGAATAATGGTTGTGCTTAATGTATCTATCTGTTATGGTGATCAAACACCATCGTGGTTGCCATCAAGTCCAAAGGGGGAGATTGTTGGCAATATGATGCAGAGTGTTGGCAACCCACTTGATGAAGATGATGGAAACCTACTTGACGAAGTTGTTCTTGACTTGATGAACTTGTTAAATGATGTAAATCTAATGTATCTACAATGAGTACAGAAGGTAATGATGGAAGGAATGTCAGTATGTGCCCGAACATGATGAAAAGAGTATGTCTCAAGGCATACGTGTATTTGTCTAGACAAAGTAGCGTATGCACGCGGGAAATAATGTGCCAAGTCACGTATGGGAAAAAGCGCTCTAAATTTGTAAAACCAAGGGTAAATACCATGGTATTGACCCATTGTATTGAATGATGGTTCGCCTATGTGATCTCACCCAGGAATACCATTGGGAGTTATGTGATTTTGACTCATGGTATTCATGAAGGGTAACCCTATATAAGGAGAAGAAAATCATTGTACAAAACGGTGTGCATGTGTCTGGGCTTTGATGAATACTTCACTCTGAAGTATATATGTATGGTTGAACCCTATTCCTAATTGATAGATCTGAATCTATGATGCACCTATGAACATGATGAAGGCTCAAGATCTCTAGATCTATAAATGGTGAATGTCAAGGATGATTTGAAAAGAAGTGAAGAAGACCTGTCGCAATCCTGTTGAAGAGATTGAAGAAATCTGGGTAAGTTTATAGATCTGGTATGTACTGCAAAGTTTATCTTTTATAGATCTATACGTAGGTTCGTTTCATGAAAAGCGCGTGTATACCCGGGTCTGTGGAAAGAAAAGCGCGTATGCGTAGTTAGGGCTTTTATCTGAAAATGCACTGAAGTATACGCGGGTTCGTCTTCTGGAAAGCACGTATATACGCGGGTCTGATTAAATAAAAGTGCGTATGATTTTTGATCTAATGGTTGCTGAAGGTTGAATGTGTTTCTGCATATCTATTCTGAAGTCTGGGTTATATATGATATTCTGGTTACAGTGGTCTCACTGTTCTGTTTGAAGTAATGAGCAAGATATGATTATTGATAAGTGAAGGGTTGTTTTGAAGCTGTTTGATCCAGTTTGAAAATTGATGAAACGTGGTCTCAGGAAAGAGGGTCAAGCCGCCGGGGTTGTAGCTCCCTTCTAGGAGAGGCTGGTAAACGAGAGCATGGGGTTGTAGCTCCCTTCTAGGATAGGCTGGTAAACGAGAGAAGGTTGTAGCCTTCTGTAGGTGGGTGCCTACGTGCTGGTTTGAGTCTGCACCAATACATGATTGTAAGAAGTTTTCTTAATAATAAATTTTGAAGGTTGAAATGACGGCAGTGGTGGTTTTCTCCCGACTTGGGTTTCCACCTAAAAATCTTGGTGTTCATGTGTGTTGCATATGTGTGATGATTATTATGTTCTGTCTGCACCTATTTACTGTTTCTGAAATATCTGATGAATGAATAATGCAATGATCTGAGTTAATATTCAAACACATAATTAGATCTCTGGACATACGCGTGTTCTGTAAAGGATATCCGCGTATATACGCTAGTTGCCTTCAGTGAAGTAGCGTATGGGTTTTTAGAAAGGAAAAAGTAAAAGTTTCAATCGTACTAAATACCGACCACCCCCCTCTCGCATTTTTCTCCAAAGAATGACACGCAATGACCTCGTGGGGTTTGATTATTCTATTGCTCGATCAACCAAAAATCAAAAATATTCCGTCTCCAGATAGTGGTACGCTGGTAGATGTTTTCTTTGTTGGGTGAGCCGGATTTGGCACCCTAGTTGTATTAAAAGATCTGGTTAATAATAAAACCCTCATATCTGTTGCACCGGTTTTCCTGCATTGGGTTTTTTCGAGGACGTTTTTCCAAAAATAAGTGTGCCCTTTGTGTGATTGTCTCATCTTATTTTTCAGTACTTGATCCATATATTGGTGTAGGTTGCAATGTATTTGCATCAATATTTACTGAATAATTTTGTAAATAAACTTGTTAATTGATGAACACAAGTAGGAAATGAAAATCAGTTAACTGTAGTAGGATTTCTGTTTGTTAGATTGGCAAAATTTTCACATATAGGACTTGGTTTAGTTATATATTTGAAGGTGATCCTTGTTTAAAGTATAATATACCCTTAAAACTTAAGCCACTTAGATGCATGTATGATATTCTTCTCTAATGAATGGTTGTTATCACTTGAGTTTCATGAAATGGTTTTTCCAAGTGGTCTAGAGTAACAAAGGGACCAAGATGGCACCCCATTCCACACGATGCCCAAGTCATTACAAAGAGCATGATGACTTGGCAGATGTAGTTTTTGGGTCTCGTAATTGTCACATTTTCATCATATTTATCCTCGCCATTCCTCATGTTAGTATGATTCCTTTGTCGAAGTGTACGAAAAAGGACCACTTTAGCTACGCATAACTAATAGCCCTAACAACAAAAGTGGTTTCCAATATCTTCAGATCTGTGGTTAGTTGAACATAAAAGAGCTGCAAAAACCAGATCTATGCATGGAAAGACATTAAGCAGAAAAAACAAGGGTTTGCTCCATATACCAATAGACAAGACAAGAACAATTTTTGAAAGAATTTTTATATTAATCGGGCACCTGGGAGGAAAACAAGAAGGCGTATCCAATTCTCCTAGGTGGGATGGGTTCTTGGAAGTCCTCAGCACTTCAGATCTAAGATTTCTCTCTCTTGTTGGTGTAGAAAACCCACACAAAGAATAGAACTCAAAGGGAGCTCACACAGCAAATGGTAGAAAAGAGTGACCAAGTGTATAGATCCAGAGTGATCTAATAGGCAACAAAAGGTGAAGAATGGCAGGAAAAACCCTCCTATTTATAACAAAATATTGGGTCATTCTAGATCTTGGTGCATGGGTTAACCAGATCTAGATCCACTTTTTATGGAATATTTTATTATATTTGTTGGAGGGAAAAGGTATTTGACTTGGGTCAAATCCCTTAATTTGTCAAAATAAATAAATAAATGATTTATTTATCTTTTTAAGGAAGCGGTTAGAAGATAATCAAATAAATAATGATTTATTTAGTTATTTAAGGAAGTGGTTGAAAGATAATTAAATAAATAGTGATTTATTTAATTATTTGTGGGTGATTTGGTCATATTTAACAAGGAATATTATCTAAACAAGGTTTAAATAATTATTCCTAGAAAATAATAAGATAAATAAAGGTTTATCTAATTAATTTCTTTGATTTTGGGTTAAACATGACTGGGAATAATAATTAAATTATGGTTTAATTAATTATTCCATGAGGAAAATCAAACAAATATAGGTTTGTTTAATATTTCCTTTTGGGGTTTCCTCTTTTAACATAGTGAAGGCAATTTTACTTAGGGTAAAATTGGTCTTACATGGTGTACTTGGGTCCATCTAATGATAATAGGTTAGATGACCAAAAAATGGTGTAACAGATTGCCCCCCAGCGTGCGAGTGTCATGAGCAAATCGTATGACCGAAGTACGTTGTAAGAACTCAATCACTAGACAACAAAAGGGAAGTCAGAGAGAGAAAGGTGAGGTAGATAGTGTGCTGAAGGACTAGACCCTGAGGAGACGAGACTCGCAGGTGCAACAAGTCTCTTTTTATGAGAGGGTACCTATGCTGAAGGCGGCGGGGGAGGCATACCTATGCCCGCCGAGACAAAGTACAAAAGAATAGTGTGTCCAGTAAACAAGGGACCGAACCATAGAGTACAGCTGGCATAATCATGAGCCAGATAAAAATACAATGAGTAATCCCACATACATAATGTGCCTGGGATAACAGCCAGGACTGGTACAATAATATCTGAGTACATGAGATAAATACAACCCAAATGCCCCCTGTAAATGGGGAAGGGCTCACAAAATCTGACTGATACATGAAACTCAAAGAGGCGCTGCAAGTGGCTAAGGCCAACATCATCAAATATATGGAGCTGCATCGAAGGCTGCAAAGAAGAGGTCATCCGGGCATGTGGGGGGCTACCTGCAGGGCCACTCCCTCATGAGGGTTGAGACATCTCACACACACCCGGGAATCATCAAGAGCTGCTGCTGGATCACTGGACCATCAAGTATACAAATCTCGATCATGCTAAAAGGAGCTGGACAAGCAATCAAGTCAAAGGGAAATGAGAGATCCCTTGGCCTGATCCGAGGCACCGAACAAGAGTGGAAGCTGGAACCAAGGTACACCACCCTCTAGACCTAGCTTCTGGAATGAATGTGCTGATGTCGATAGAAGGAGGTCTGCCATAGGTGAGGCAATGAGAGATCCTCAACTAAGGCACGAGAGAAAATAGTAGAGTGACGGACAAACTGACACCAATGATGATGGTGAAATGGAAGGGACTGAGTAGCGAATGGACGACTTCCCTTGTTAGAGCATAAAGGGCATGAATGACATGGCAGCGACTGACATAATATCATAAGGGATAGGGGACAGTGGGACTGAAGGTCATAATGTGCGACACAAGAGAGAGACCAAGCAATGAATGATGGAGGGCTATAGCACAGTACAAAGGGACTGGGGATAGACTCCATGAATGCGATGATGACTCAACTTGGATGCTCTAAACAAGGGCGACTTGATGGTGCTGCCACACACTAAAGGTCCAATGGGGGACCATGAAAACATGAGTACAAGATGGTAACTCATGACGAAAATCGACACGAACAAAGACAAGTAAGGAGGCAAAATGGTGCCCCAAGTACAAGTGTTGTAAGTGAGGAAGTTCGATTTGAAGGAGAGGTGAAGTGATCCTTCTTGGACAAAATAGCTTCTGGCGAAGGATGAAAGTACAAAAAAGATTTTGGCTATCTAAAAGAACCTAAAACACGCATCTCAAAAGGGAAATGCTAAGGGTAATATTTCTTAAGATAGAGTGCATTGCGAGGATTAGGAAGAGGATTGCCTTCAAAGTCCTCTAAAAGGTATGCCCCCTTACCAAGACCCTTATTGATGACGTAAGGGCCTAGCCATAATGAGTCGAACTTCCCGTGACCAAGGACATCATGGGCTTGGTCACATACTAGAACAAGGTTGCCTTTGAGGCTGGACTTTTCGGTCATATTGAGCTTTGGTGCGTTTTTTGGCCACTTCCATGGTTTGCAATGCAACACGGCGGTCTTCAGAGGCACGCTCAGGCATGATAAGTCATTGTTCTAGAGGTTGAGTGTCAGGGAGAAGTTCAACAGCTAGATGAAGGGAAGGGATGTCACACTCGATTGGTACGACAGCCTCCTCTCCAAAAACGAGGTGAGGAGGGTTATGGTTGAGGGGCATAGGTGCCCCCGAGCATGGTGTGGTCATGCCAAAATGTATTTAGAAAAAAGGGGAATCTAAACACATTTAAATGATGTGGTGTGCCATTTGTTCTCGTTATGGTTATGCAGTGTGAGAAAGGAAATGGAGGATTACCAATCTCTTTTGGTACTGCATATAGGGATCAAATGGACTTTAAGTTTCTGAGTTGGCATACCTAGTGTCACTATCCCAAAAAGAGGATTTGGAGATAATGAACTGATGCTCTCGTAGAAAAGCTATGGGTTGGTCAACCATAATGTCTAAGAGACTGGGTTGCTGATGTAAGATGAGGGAACGATAAGGGGTATCATCCCTAGAGTGATCTAAAGTGATATGGGACTCTAGAGGTTCTTCTAAAGGTGGAATAATACTGGGACTAAAGTCAACACGACCAGATACACTAGGAGAGTGGTGGAGAATTGCTTCTCTTGGTCTCTCAAATGTGGGTGCCCCCTTACCCAAACATTGGGTTACAATGTAATGGCCACAAGGTGGATGTGGTGTGAACGCCTGGGTTCGATGTAAGGGGGAATAGATAACGTCAGGGGTGGGGATTTTTTCCATAATGTCGTCATCGCGATAGAAGATGGGGTGACTGGTGGAAGAAAGACCACCTGACGTGGTGAAGTGACTGGAATCATCATCATGAGAAGAGAGGTTCACATGCGCATCGTCACAAGGGGTGACCGAAGAGTAAGTAGATAAAGGATCTACCGATGTTGAGCCCAAGATGATCGCTGAAGGAAGGTCAAGCGAAACAACAGGGGAGGATTCAGATGGAATGTTCCCCGAGGGTCTCATGGATGATGATAGGTAAAAAATGTTGGACGAAGGCTCCATCATCTCGACATCGGGAGGGGGAATGTCAATGGGAGTAGTCATATCTGGTAGTTCTGCTGAAGCAGAATGCGCAAATAGGGGAGAGGTGGACTCATTGCGCTTGGCCTCGAATTGGTGGACCGCGGCGATAATGGTGCGGAAGTCCTCGAGGCGGGGACAAAGATGGATGTAATGGCCATGGAGATCACACAAAGCACAGGGGTGGTTGGTGTGAATAGTCTTGGGGTTCTTGGCCGCAGTCGCAGAAGGAACAGAGGCTTCTGGGACCGCGGACGCAGGGAACGTGACATTAACCATGGGCTTGAGATGAAGCAATGCAGGACAGGTATGGGAGGCGTGACCGACAACATCCCACAAAGCACACTGGATGGTATGCTTTGGAGGCTGAGAAGGAGCAAGTTTTGTCGGGGGAGCCTTGTCCTTTGATGCCCCCTTGCGAGCTTTTCCCTTCTTACCCGAAGCGGTCGCAACAGGAGGTGGTTCCTGTTGAGGTGACTAAGGCACTGATGCCGCGGGAGAAGGCATGGGGGCCGGTTGAACCGGGGTCAAAGCAATATAAGGTTTGGGTTGACCAGGCAAGGTGGGGGCTGGAGGATCAAGGTACCAAACGGGAATCCCAAGGGTCAAGTTAGGAAGAGAGAGGGTGGCCATGACCGGTACCGTGTACACTCCTGGTGGGGGAGCTAGGAACAGTATCTGACCAGAGGGGTAATGGCCAGGTGGGACGACTCCTAAATGGCTAAGGCTTGGAGGAACCATGCCAGGGGGATAAAGAGGCTCATGACTACCAACTGCAGGTGAAGGGCTAGGAGCAGGTTGCGGAGGGCAAGGTTGCTGACTAGCCGAAGCAGGTTGCTTGAGAGCAGCCCGAGACGATTGCATCATGCAGACATTCGATGAGCTTGGGTCAGAGATAGGAGGAGGAGGAAGACCAGGGAAGGTTTCGAGCAAAGAGAAGTCTTTGTAGATGCCAGGAGAGACACTGGTCAAGGAATCGACGGTTTGCTTGTTGGCTACAGAAGAGATGGGTGTCTCAGGTGAGGTCTGAGATGTTGGCTCATGATATGTCAACTGGTCAATGGTGAATATCTTTCCATTATGAGGGAAATACGTCTTGCAAAAAGACTGTGGATGGGACGGCACACATAGCATGAGTTTAACTTCGCCCCCGATAGAATGTAATGTTAGTCTAGCGGGCATCGATGACTTCGCGTCAACGCAAATAGCCTTCCGGCAAGGGTCATGGGACAGTGCCGCGAGAGGCCAAAATGGGGCAGCGAGGCATGGCCATGAACAACTCTAAGGGTGATGGAAGGAGGGCTAATTCGGGAAGACGAGTTCTTCCAAGCCCGAAGCGGACATCACACGAGTGGATGCCCCCTCATCAATTATGCAGAAACGTTAGCGTTCGGATTTTGACTGATTTGGTAAGGATTTGCTGGGTTGAGAGGCTCGGGAAGCAGGAAGAGGAGGATGTTCTGATTGATGGGCGTCAAACACAATCATTTGGTCATCAGCAGGATCTACAGCGCCCACGGCAGATAGTAGAGCCTTCTTTTGGGAAGGGCACGACTGGAGGAGTTCCAGTGTGGAAATGGCAGCAGGAGATTGCGCCAAATCATCTACTATGCTATACGAAAGAGCAGCTCGACCAGAAGTAGCATTTCGACGTAACGGTCCTTTAGGAATCTTGGTATGGACCTCAAATTTGGGTTGAGGGATATGTAAAGGACCATTGGTTGTCGAAAGAGGCTCTGTAGAACCGGAAGAAGGGGACTCGGGGGTAGACTGAGCGAGAGGCGTGGGGTACTGGCGAGACCGAGTTTGAAGGTTAAGGTCGACAGTTAGAGGTGGATCAGAGTTCATCATGAGGATCTGGTAATTGGAGGAACCAGAAGGGCAAGGTGGAGTGGCCACCTGTCTGTTACGTGGTTGGGTAGCCATGAATCCCTACTGTGCATCCACCGGCTCTTGAGGGGGCGGTGACGGCTGTTGCAGGGGTTGAGAAGGAAAGGGAGGCGAAAGCGCATATGCTGGAGGAGCTGGCACACCAGGCTGCGGATGAGGGTAATGGTTAGGTTGGGCAACATTGAGGTAAGTAGGAGGTTGGGCAAAAGGATGAGGCTTGCCGTATCCTGGATGTGTGCTATCGGGAGGGGGAGAAGTGCAGGGAGTGGTGCCCCCTCCCCCAGGAAAACCATAGCTCATTAGAGGTTGAGCGGATGGATGAGAGATAGATCCAATGATACTATCGGTGGCATGAGGTGCCCCCGGTGTATGGGCATCACCGGGTTTGGGGAGATCAGGTAGGACAGTAGGATCATAACCTGTCTGAGCGTAGATCAGGTCATACTTTAACGCCATTTGGAGGGCATCTTCTTCGGTTTGAGGAAAATGCGATGCGACATCTTTCCCGATAGGGGACAAGAGAGATCTAAGGAACCATTCCATGTAGACATGGTCTTCGAAGGGAGGATATTGGCATAGGCTCCGTCTTCTTCGCCATTTCTGGACATGGGTAGAAAGGCGGGTCGAAGAGGTTTGCTTGAAGGAAGTCAAGAGTTCGATACCAATGTCATAACGAAGGGGAAGCTGGAAGTAAGATAAAAAAGCCCGGGCAAGAGTTGCAAAGGTGGTATGGGAGGAAGTGGGCTGATCAACATACCACTTAGAAGCTTCGCCTGTAAGCGTGCGTTGGAACAATATAAGACGAACAAAGTCATCGGTAATGGAGGTAGATGAACACTGCATGTGGAAAGATCGAACATGATTGGAAGGATCTTCTCCAACACGGCCTTCAAACTTTGGGATGTCGGAAGGGAGCTTTGTCGGCATAGCAGGCCAACTAGCGTCATGGTGTATAGGGTCGTTTTTCAACCGGTCCAAATCGGTGAGGCTGAGGCCTGCCAAGAAGGGGAGCACGGGTGCAGCCGAGGTAGTTCCTGTGGCGGTTCCGCTAGTATTAGTTCCGGCATTAGGGCCGGGAGAACTGCTAGCGTGAGGCCCTGGACCAGACATAGTGAAGGTGACAGGGGGAGAACCAGAAGGAAAAGGAGAACCCGATGAATCAGGAGAGGAGTCGGAGTGCGGACTCGAAGGAGGACTGGCTTGACGACGGTGGGGCAGAGTAGGTCGACCAACCGGAAACTGAGGGTGAAGGCCAAGAAGTCTCCGGGAAAGGCGCCTTGGGGGCGCAATGATGACAGGAAGAAGGAAACCGACAAGGACAGAAAGGGACAGAATCAAGAAAGGTCAAGGGCAGACAAGGTGCAGTGACAATTGATTTTAGAGTCTTTGCCAGGCGGTGTTAACCAGGCGCTTCTTCACTTAGGGTCAGTGTGTGATGTGCGTTAATTTTAATTTTTAAACCCTTTTCGTTTTGAGAGCAAGAAAAAGTGTGCTGCGTAACTGAAAAGAAATCTGCAGAGAAGAGTATATAATGCTGAAATAACAGAACATTTAATAGCTAAACATGCATCAATATAACCCAAAAATGCGGGACTCTCAAAACTAATCTAATCAAAACACACTAAAAAGAGGCCAATAGAGCTAGGGTCAAAAGGGACAGGGATCTAAAGGGTAAAGCTGCTGAAAAGAGGTGCAGATCACAGCCAAGAGACAGAGGCAAGGTGGCTGGAAAAAAGGAAAGAAATCAGCAAAAAGAGGAAAGGAAAGTGAGGAGGTCCTAAAGAGAGGTCCAAAAAAAATGACAAGAGGTGATTTGAAAGGAAGGAAGGCTGATTTAAAGGGATCGGAGGATGAGGTATCAGATCTGAAAAAGGGAAGGCTGAAACTCTGAAAAAAGCAGACACCTGAAACAGCTAAAACTCTTCCACCAAAAGTGGAGGGTACTGAAGCCCTAGGGGGCTATTTTCCCACTTATATGAGCAAAAGCAGATCAGAAATAGGTCGAAACGGGCTGAGACAGAGGCTGGAAAACCCTGACAGAAGCTTCAGAAAAACCCAGAAAATTTTCAGAAAAACAGCAGAAAAATGTCCAGGTCGCAGTTTTTGACCTGTTTTTCGATCCGGTCGCAGTTTTGGGGCTGTTTTCTGCGACCTAAAGCTCCAGGTCGCAGTTTTTGGGCCAAAAAGTGCGACCTGCACTTCCGGCGCTCTCGGTGGCAGACTTCAGAAAAAAAAAATAAAAAAAATAAAAAATAAAAAAAAATGTCGTCTCAGCTGCGGTTGATGTCTGTCACCTGCGCAATAGGGCCAAAAACACGCGGAAGTTAGAAATTTTAATGTTTTAGGGTGTTATAGGGGAAAAACACCATGAAAATAGGAAAAACAAAAAGCTGAAAAGAAACCCTAGGGTCTGAAGTAGCTGGATATGCAGGAATATGAAAAACGACAGCGGTCGTAATTTAAAACCCATGTGGAGTCGCCATTTGTTAGTATGAATCCTTTGTCGAAGTGTACGAAAAAGGACCACTTTAGCTACGCATAACTAATAGCCCTAACAACAAAAGTGGTTGCCAATATCTTCAGATCTGCGGTTAGTTATACAAGAAAAGAGCTGCAAAATACCAGATCTATGCATGGAAAGACATTAAGCAGTAAAAACAAGGGTTTGCTCCATATACCAATAGACAAGACAAGAACAATTTTTGAAAGAATTTTTATATTAATTGGGCACCTGGGAGGAAAACAAAAAGGCGTATCCAATTCTCCTCAGTGGGATGGGTTCTTGGAAGTCCTCAGCACTTCAGATCTAAGATTTCTCTCTCTTGTTGGTGTAGAAAACCCACACAAAGAATGGAACTCAAAGGGAGCTCACACAGCAAATGGTAAAAAAGAGTGACCAAGTGTATAGATCCAGAGTGATCTAATAGGCAACAAAAGGTGAATAATGGTAGGAAAAACCCTACTATTTATAACAAAATATTGGGTCATTCTAGATCTTGGTGCATGGGTTAACGAGATCTAGATCCACTTTTTATGGAATATTTTATTATATTTGTTGGAGGGAAAAGGTATTTGACTTGGGTCAAATCCCTTAATTTGTCAAAAATAAATAAATAAATGATTTATTTATCTTTTAAGGAAGCGGTTAGAAGATAATCAAATAAATAATGATTTATTTAATTATTTAAGGAAGTGGTTGAAAGATAATTAAATAAATAGTGATTTATTTAATTATTTGTAGGTGATTTGGTCATATTTAACAAGGAATATTATCTAAATAAGGTTTAAATAATTATTCCTAGAAAATAATAAGATAAATAAAGGTTTATCTAATTAATTTCTTTGATTTTGGGCTAAACATGACTGGGAATAATAATTAAATTATGGTTTAATTAATTATTCCATGAGGAAAATCAAACAAATATAGGTTTGTTTAATATTTCCTTTTGGGGTTTCCTGTTTTAACATAGTGAAGGCAATTTTACTTAGGGTAAAATTGGTCTTACATGGTGTACTTGGGTCCATCTAATGATAATAGGTTAGATGACCAAAAAATGGTGTAACACCTCACATTCCATCACCTCATTTAACCATTCATCATACCATTTCCATGGGTTCACCTCATTTTTTTCCAATTTATTTATTTTTAATATTATAAGAGAATGTATGATTAATTATTGGAAAATTAACATATTTCATTAATATCTCAAATGTGTATGAGCTTTGTAATGTGTAGGATTATTTTGAAGGATTATTCAAAAAGCTTCTCAAATATTTCCTCCACCATTTCAAGAATTCAAAGGATAATTATTCAAGCTTATTCCAAGGAGAAGATCATGGAGATTTGGATAAAATATCTCATCCAAGATTTGTGAGAGATGAGTGAGGATTTGAAGGGATCAAATTTTGTAATTATAGGGATATTGGTTGAGATAAAAGTGGATTTGTAATTATGAGTTGCTTATATTTTTTTCAAAGAACTCATGTATAAATAGGAGTGCTCTCTCTCCAAGTGGAAAAAGGAGGAAGAAAGTGGAAAGAAGGAGAAAAAGATAGTAGGAAAAACTTGAGACTTTGAGATTCTTATTTTCTGAAATTAATTGAAGAAAGAATTTATCATTTTCTTGTGCATGAGATTTGAATAAGTTTCAGTAGCTGAAATTACTGTCATTGTAGGAGGCAAGGGTGGAGGGCCCCCACACCGAGCTAAGTACACTTCTTAGTTTATTTCTAGTTGCAATTTTTGAATTAGCTTGCTTATGTTTAATTTTTTTATGTTGATTATTTCCAAGTATTGATGAATCTAATGATCATTCTTAACCTGCATGTGAAAGGATAGGATCTAATCAAATCAAGATCTTCAGTTAGAATTCATCTTTACATGCTCTTACATGATTGTTTATGGATCTTGATCTTGTTTCTATTCTGCATGTTATCACTCAAAAAAATTCAAAACATCATTTTGATAAGATTACTTATGTTCATGGGTCAAAATAGGGTGTTAGGAGTCATTTTAATTTTGACCAAGGGAAGCATTAAATTTTTTATTGTTTGATCCTACCCTAAGGTTTAAACAAACTCATTTTTAAAGTCCTTCATGTCAAATCATTCATCATTTTAGGATTCAGTTCATTTCCCAAAGTTTTAGTACCAAAACTTCCTAATAAGCCAAGAAACCACAGTTTCGTAGCACATTACACAGTAAAAATTCACTTTGCGCTACAAAAGCACTGATAGTTTTGTAGCACAACCAGTCAAAATAACAATACAGGTGCTACGAAAGCGCGATTTGGTAGTTGTCTTGTCAGTTGAGTTGTCAAATGTCAAAAACTGTTGGGGAAGGATTAGATAGATGCCTGTTGAGTCATGTAATGATGAAATCGAAGTACATGCCCAAGTTTGCAGTCATCATGGTCTGTGTAGGTTATGAATAAGCCATCATTGTCATTTATGAGAAGAATTTTACATTTCAAATTCTTTCCTAATTATTCATTCTCATTCCTTTTGCCTCCATATGTAACATCTGAAATCTGAAGCATTATTATTATATATAGCCAAACTTGTGGCTGGTTCTTTCAAAGAATTTACTACATCCATATCAAGCAAGGTTGTGAAGTTTTATATCAAACGAGGCTGAAAGGTTTTCTGAAGAACTATGGCAGAGGAAAGAAAAACACACAGAGGATGTTATGAAATACTTAAAGACCAAAAGAAGGATTTACAAGAGCAGCTTTAAATGATTCATGATGAGCTACAGAGAAAAGGCATGAAAATGACAATGGTTGAAGAACCAATAGGCCAACCAATTGTAAATGAAGAAGAAATACCTCAAGGAGCCTAAAATCTAGTTGGTTTATGATTAATGGATGATGAAGACATATTGGCCACAAGTTTTTTCACTAACAGATTTCAATTTTCAAATTTGTTCAAAAAATATGCATCTACAACAGTTTCTTAGCTCCTTTCGTAGTGCATTTAGTGTAAAAAAGGCAGAAAGCGCTATGAAACTGCTAAAGCAAAATTCTATTTTCTCGTTTTGAGAAGTAAAATTAAAAGGTAGTTTATGAGTACAAAGAAAGGTATTGTAAGAAACGGAGAGAGGTTATTTTCATGAACATATCATGTAACAATAACCTCTCTCACTTTTCTCATAGGTATTATCAGTTGGGAGATACAAGGATTTCTTTGAAGCCCTATTTTCAGAAAACAGAGTTTTCCTGTTTTACACATGTTTTTCAAAGGAAGTTTCTGGATAGCAAGAGATGTATTTCAAAAAATAAAGAAACGATTTTATTCAAGACATAATGGCCCACAAAAATTTCCTTCAGTTTCTCAAACTACATCATGTATTCGGAGATATAGGCTTTGTCCCAAGACCTATTTTTCAGGAAAAAACAGGAAAAATTTGCAAATGAAGAAGAAATGTCCCAAGGAAGCTAAAAATAAGTTAGTATATGGTTTGTATGGTTTGTAGATGATGAGAACAAGTAATATTTTCATTTTTTGGAAATAACGCTTTTCACTTGGAAAATTGATGAAAAAATCTGCATACTCAGCATTTTCGTAGCGCATTTAGTGTAAAAAAGCAGAAAAGCGCTACGAAACTGTTGTAGCTGCCTTTTCTGCTCTTTTTGATCAGTTTTCAAGGGGTTGAAGAATGATTTAGGAGCTGAAATTGTTGTACAAGATGTGTTAAAAGATGATTGAAATGATACAAGTGGAAAGAGTTAAGTTTTTGAAGAATAAAGGTTGAAATGGCAGCATTACAAAGGACGCTACAAAACTATTGTGTTTTCGTAGCGCAAGATATTACAGGCTTTTTGAACAAGTTCAGAAGCGTTTTTGGACAACTGGAGGCTAGGGATGAGTGATGAGACATGTTGATATAATATCCAACATTTAAGGACCACAAATAAAGTATAAATTATGGTCATAATGCTTAAAGAAGAAAATGAATCTTATGCCTAAAAAAAAGGGTTTGGTTAAGTTCTTTTGTGGAGGTCAGCAAAGTGGTCATGAAGAGCTCAAGCCCATCATCCAAATTCGACCATGTGATGACATATTTGTCAATGATGTAATTTCAAGTAGATAAGGTTGTTAGGATAAGGTTGTTAAAGATAGTAATAAGGAGTTTGAGTCCTAGTTGAAATAGGACTATCAAGTAGGATAGGTGTATGTTTGTCATAGATTTGATGTTTAATGGTTATGCAAGGTGTCAGTAGGAAAACATTCGAGGTATCTAGCCTAGAGGCAAATCATATGATGATGTAACATGTCTATTAAAGGCCAAGGGGTCGAATTAGCAAAGGGTTGGACATTTTTAGCAAGAGACTGTGTTTATTTTAAGTGACTGGATTTCAGCATAATACAGAGATTTCTACTTAGCCAACTTGAGATTCATAAATATTTCTAGTGTGTTCTTGTTCCAATTGCATCTTATTACTATCCTATGGTAGTGGTGTTTGTTTATGTTACTCAGAATTCATCTTTGATGCTCTGACTTCCTATATAGACAAACTGACTGTTTTTTTTTACTATTTCACATGTGTATCTCTTGACTAGAACTCTGACATGCCTTGACTTCCATGCTAAGTAGATTTTTTGGTTTGACTGAAGCTATTTTGACTCCATAAGTCCAATGCATACTTGCTGATGTGATTTGCAACCAATATCTATCATTTATATTCTTATTACCCCACATAGAGTTAGCCATCTATATTTCTATCAAAAATCATTAACCCTTGAGAGATCCCTCTCAGGTTGAGGAGGCTAAGCCTCAATCAAAAGATTGGTTTGAAACAGTTACATGAGATTGATTTGATTAGCAGTCTATCAGGTCTAATTTTGTGATAACAATGCATATTGTTGTCGCACAGAATGTCTAAGCACCGCGACAATGGCTTAGATCAGGGGTTGTCACCCTGATCCCCAATCTCTCTATATAAGTTGTCTCCTTGCAAGCTAACGAAGGTAGGCCCTAACAAAAATGAAGGAAAAGGATTGTTTGAAAACCAACCAATCTAGGAGACAGCTAAAACACCAAATACTTGATAAGATTAATGATATTTCCAAGATTAATTATATTAAAACCAGTGCCTTATGGAGTTAAAGAAGATCTCGTTATGCAATTAAAGTTAAGTATTGGATGTATAACTATTGCTATGAAAATAGAAATGACCACAATGAAATTTAGTAAAAATCACCACAACCATTCATTAAGATACTTAAACCAATCAGCAAAGCTTATCATGAGACGATCATTTAAATAAAAATGCCAGATGCTTGAAATATTTCTGAATTTATAATGTTCTAATATAACCCAATCTGGAAATTTAAAATGCTCCACAGTCAAATCTTAGATAAAAGTTTTAAGCTCATTTGACTATAAGAGTTAGAAATTTTTTTTTTTAAAATTAAATTTTTTTTTAGGAATTTTTGGAATTTTATAATTTTTATTATTTTTTAAATCTAAAACAAAAAGTTAAAAAAAAAAAAATTATAAAATTAAAACTAACTAAGACTAAACTAAGTAAAATATAAAACCAAAAATCGAAAAACCTAACTCTTGAACTAACGCTATCTAACAAAACTAAACTAAATTAAATCAAAATCGTAAACAAATTAAAACCTAAGGCTAAACCTACACTTTTGTAAATTAAAACAGTCAAATTCTATCTAAAATCTAATGAAATGAAATACTAACACTATATAAAAAATTAAATCCGCATCAAAAAAAATTTAAAACATATGCGTAAAGGGTTCTTTGAATTTTAAATGTGTGTGTTTGTTTGAGCTTGCAGGTCAGACAGTGGAAGAGGAGACGGGGTCAACGTGAAGAATCTGCACCAAAAAAAATCGAACACGGGCTTCTGAGACTTTGATATTCGCGTGAATTGTTTTGTGTATGCAGGTCGGACACCAATGGAGCTGGACAGTAGAAGGTGTGAGGACACAGACGGCAAGGGAAAAGGGTTTCATGGTAGGAAACGGGACGGCGTGAAGAAGAGGCGTCGACGGAAGGAGCTGAACGCTGGATGAGGGTGGAGGTCAACGGAAACAAAAAAAGTCTGCGAGCAGAGATAGATGAGGATTGGATGGGGAAATGAAATCGAGGTTTATGCAGCGAAGAGGAGGCACGATCGATGGCAGCAAGGTATGGAGAAGCGTGGAAAAGGTAGAGACAGAGTAAGAGAATGTGAGGGCAGAAGATACAAGTTAGAAAGGTTGAGGAAAGAGATGGGTAGCTAGGAAGGTGCAAATAGCAGAGGCAGAGGCTTGTACATGCGGTTAGGGCAGAGATGAGAATGAAGAACAGGTCGGATGGCAAGGGAAACGAGGCAGCATGCAAAGGGTTAATGTAGCATAGAAATCAATGGGAGAAAACGTAGACATAGCCAGCGTTTATGCAGTAATCAAACCCAGTCAAATTAAAATTTCTCCTTCCACATTAAAAAAATCCTCCTTTCAAACTCAGATTTTCAATTTTATTTGAATCCAATAAAGTCCAGATTTTCCCACAGAGGCAATTTGAGGCTAGATCTTGCCCTTGGGGACTGGATCTGGCTCAGATCTTAAAAAGAATTCTGAGTGAAACCTACAACCTGCAAGAAACCAGTCAGATCCTAAAGATATATACACCAAGAAAATTATTAAACCCTTACAGCCCTAAAAATTACAAATTTACAAACTAATTTACAGATTTGAGGCCCTTATGGCCAGATTTGATTCCATTTTAGCACATTTTTTAGAAATTTGAAATTTTAAAGAGAGGCACAAGCCTTAAAAACCCTGTAAAAACACAATTTTGTCAGATAACTTTGAGAAGTTAGAAATGATGGGATTTTTCAGATTTATGAATCTGAGAGTCAGCTGGTCCAACTGAAGACTTCCCCAGATGCTCAAATATTTTTAAAAAAATTCCCTGTACACTTAGATCTGAATTTTAGATCGATAGAGATTTAAGAAAATAACGTGAGATCATTCAGAAAAATCAAAATGTCAATTTACGAACCCAAAAAACTGCACAAGATACTTGTATGCAGATTAATCCATGAAGGCCATCAACCATAAAATACCAAATAAAGTAGCAGAGTTTAGAGACAATATCACCACATAGATATGGAAAAGGAACACCAAAATTTGTAACCCCAAAGTCTTTATGCTTTATTCATCAAAAAAATTCACAAGAGCTTCCAAGAGCAAGTGCACGATTCTAAGATCGGATGACTCAAGACTGAAAAAGACCTTTAATTTATAGGACAAATCTCCAACGGCTAGTTCGGTTGATCCATGTCAAAATAATCTCAACCGTCGATAATATTTGATCATATTTTAATTTGGACCGTCAAAATTATAAATTTGAGGAAAAAACGAATTTATGATTCAAATCCATTTTAATTAACTCAAAAATACTATTTTTTAGTTAACTACCCCAAAATTTTGACTTTGACTTAACCACCTAGGCCTAAGGGTCCAAAATTTCTTAAAATTCTCAATTTTCCCTTGGCCTAGGGCCTTTAAAAATTCATTTTTTAAGGACCAACGAATTTTTCCTTGGAATAATTTTATCCTCACCTAGGACCTAAAATTAATTAAATTTTTGGCTTAAAATTTTTAATTAATTTGACCAGAAATTTTAATTAATTGACTGAGAGGGGATTTTAATTATTTTTTCCAACCCTCTTTACATAATATAATACATTTAGACACATGAAGGGGGAATACCCATTCGTATATACCCTCAAATAGGTACCCAATTCTACGACTCAAAAGATGATCTAGTAGACCAAGTAGTTTGTAATAAAATAATCTAGCCAAATAGCTAGGATTATTTCCAAACTACTTTTACAAGGAATCGATAGAAAACACTAGGACTCACTTAGCATGCTGATGAACAAATCCACCCTAGCTTTGGGGTGAGGCTGGAGGGAAAAACTCTACCGATAACTTGTGTCTAAAAACACAAGTAAATCAGTGAGACAAAAAACCTCCTAGGATAGAAATCATCAACAACATGCTAGGATTACCTAGGTTGTTACATACATTGACGGTCTTACTTAGATCATTTACATCATAACATGCAGAATGGGTTTACATCATTTATAAAAAAATGTTGTATGTCGATGAAATCTGGATGTCGTGAACCTCAAACATGATAAGCCCCATTTGAAAAAATGGGGGTGTACTGCTATGGGTTCGTTGACAAAGTGTGGTCAACATCTGGCTCTACTTGGGGACACATTGCTTCATTGAAGGAATGTGAGAATCTAGAATCTGCATCTAAGCAACACACAAAATTACATAAGTAGTGTCCATCCAAATATCATCATATAATATTAAGCACATGAAAAATAGAAGCTCTTCTTTTATTTATTATTCTACTTAACATGAAAAGTAAATCTACTGTAACTGCAAAATGAAATGTTGAAATAACAAGGACTAGGGTTAGAAATACAATACAGAGGATGCCCAATGGCATCAGATGTCATCTTTGAAGAAAAACTTGAGCAGTTGGCCATTCGCAGGTAACTGAAGTGGTTCGCCTTCCAACATGCTCAAGTGGAATGAGTTTGGTCCAGCAATGCCTCTGATAATATAAGATCCCAGCCACAAACTGTCAAATTTCTTGTGTTTTCTGGGCTTTTCATTTTTTCTATCCCAAAGTAATACCATGTCTCCAACCTGCAAAGATCTAGATCTAGATGATTTATCAAAGCTTTTCTTAATGTTATATTGATTCTTACACATATCATCTAAAGCCTTCATACAAGTTTCATCCAACTCCACAATCTGATCAATTCTATTTTGAACAGCATATTTATCAGTGGAAAAATGCTAAAGGAGTTGGTAAGCTGGAAATTTAAGGTGAACAGGAAAAGTTACATCCAAGCCATAAACTAATTCAAAAGGACTTCTACCAGTATCTTTCTTTTTAGTAATTCTATCTGCCCACAAAGCATACTTGATTTTGTTGTCCCAAGATCACTTATTATCTCCTACTATCTTCTTGATAATGGTTATAAGATTTTTATTACTTGATTCAGTTAAGCCATTACCCTGAGGATAGTAATTAGATGAATGAGATAAAGTAATGCCATACTTAAAACAAAAAGATGAAAATTCAAGAGAACTAAAAGCCTTGGCATTATCAGTAGTGATCTTGGCCGGGACACCAAATCTAGTAATGATTTGATTTTTAATAAAGTCCATAATGAACTTTTCATTGGCTTTCTTAGTAGGAATGGCTTCAACCCATTTTTTAAAATAATCAGTTGCAGTTAAGATCCAGGAGTAGCCATTGCTAGAATTTTCATGGAATTTCCCGATGAAATCCAGACC
Source organism: Pinus albicaulis (assembly GCA_034641835.2). Lineage (NCBI taxonomy): Eukaryota > Viridiplantae > Streptophyta > Pinopsida > Pinales > Pinaceae > Pinus > Pinus albicaulis. Next base: position 162,982,239 of record CM076575.1, on the reverse strand, counting down.
CCAATGTTGAAAAGGTGCCTCAACAACCACAGGTTGTAGGGGCAGGGAAACTAGCTTCTGCTTCCCAGTGAATAGTTGATAGGCTCTGCAACTTCTAAAAAATTTATGCACATCTGAAAAAATCGAAGGCCAAAAATAACCAGCTCTCAGAATTTTGTGGACGATAGTTCTAGCAGCATAATGACCACCACAAAATCCTGAATGAAACTCGGAAATCAACCTTTTAGACTCAACTTCATCAACACACCTAAGTATTATCCCCTCGAGATTTCTCCATCCAAGGCCATCCTTCATGAGGCAATACTTAGTGGCTTTTAATCTAAGAGCCCTTCTTCTATGAGCAACTAAATGGTCAGGACATGTAAGATTTAACAAATAATAAATAATGCCCTTATACCATTCATGCTTCCCTAACCTTTGCAGCTCAGGTGAAGATGCATCATAAAGATAGATCAAACCAAGCGCTTTCTCATTACCTTCGGTCAACATCTCAGCCAAGCCTTGACCTTTGACTATCTTAGTGGGTCTAATCTCTAGATCGTACTCTTGAATTTTAGTAACCCACCTAGCATGAGTCCCTAAGCAATCAGTTTGAGTTAAGATATCTTTAATTGCTGAATGCGAAATGAAAGCAATAATTTTAAAATAACCCACATAAGTCCTAAAATGCTTAAGAGACTTAACCAAAGAATAGGCTTGCTTTTCCATAGTAGTATACTTTAATTTAGAATTTTGAAGCGGTCTACTCATGAAAGCAATAGGTTGTTCATGACCTTCCTTATTCTTTTGTAACAAGACACCAGCAATAGTATCTTCAGAAGCGAAAGAGAAAATCATAAAATCCTTTGAGTAATCAGGACTCGCCAACAGGAGCTTAAGCAATAGCACCCTTAATCCCTTGAAAAGCCTTTTTACCATCTTCTTTCCATAAAAATTTTACATCTTTTTTAAGAAGACTTTGAATAGGCTTAGCTATTTCTGCGTAATTTGGAATAAATCTTCTAAGAAAATTATTTTTTCCTAAAAAAGACTGAAGGGATTTAAGATTATGAGGTAGAGGAATCTTTTGGATTGCCTCAACTCTTTTAGGGTCAATCTTGATCCCATATTTGGAGATGATGTGACCAAGTAACTTCCTTTCAGTTACCCCAAAAATAGATTTAGCCGGATTCAAGGAAATCCAAAATTCTCCACATCTATCAAAAACCTGCTTAAGATGACCTATGTGAGTAATACCATCTTTAGAAAAAACAGTAAGATCATCTTGATAAATTTCAATAATTTTTCCAATTAAACTTTTAAAAGCATAATCCATAGCCCTTTGAAAAGTAGTCCCAGCATTATTCAAACCAAAATGAATTCTAATATATTCGAAAGTACCCCATGGTGTGGTGAATGTAGTTTTGTGGCGATCTTCTTTTTTAACACAAACTTGATTGTATCCAGAAAAACCATCTAGCAATGGCATCATTCCTGAACCTGTTACTCTTTGCAACATAGTCTCCATGTTGGGCAAAGGGTGATTATCCTTTTTACATGCTAGATTAAGGTTTCTAAAGTCAACACAAAGTCTAATGGTACCATTCTTCTTCCTAACAATCACCATGTTGAATGTGTAGTTTGAGCAATGATTCCAGCTGCGAGCATTTTCAAAAGCTCTTTTTGAACCAAAAGGGCTAATTTAGGATTTATTTTCCTAAGTTTTTGACGAAAAGGTTTAGCATTCTCATCTTTCAAAGGGATAATATGTTGCATGACATCTTCCCTGTATCATTTTAACTCACAATATGAAAATGCTAAAACATCCTTGTACTCATGAAGCAAATTTGTCAATTGTTTCCTTTCTTCTTCACTAGTACCTTTACCGATTTTAACAATCTTAGGACCCTTAGAAGTACCAAGATTTACTTCAATGAATTCACCTAGATCCCTTCTATTATCCTCTTTCAACTTTGTGGCATCATGCCGATCAAAGTGTTGCTCAAAAGAAACAACATTCCAAGGAGTAGGATTTACAATATCATCATGATCCTCAGATCCATCCTCCTTAGAACTTATCCAAAAATCTTCAAACTCATCCAAATTATTAAGAAAACGAATAGCCTACTTTTCATCATCAAAAACTTGCCAATTTTTTGAATTATCTGGGACTAAAGGTCTAAAAATAATTTCCATTTTTATCTTTTCCTTAATTAATTCATAGGATAATTGTAAGGTAGAAGTAGCCACACCGAGCTCATCCGCTAAAGCATTCTTTTCTCTTGGGATAGCTTCAAGGTTAATAGCATCAAAATGTTCCATAACATCCCACATAGCATTTCGATCATTCCTCAACCTCTGATTCTTACATGTGAATTTGTTCTTAACTTGCATGATAACCAGATCAGAGTCTCCCTTGATACTAAGCAACTTAATTCTTAAAGCCTTTGCCAATTCAAAACCCAACAACAAAGCCTCATTCTCAACCATATTATTGGTTACATCAAACTCAAGTCTATAGGAAAACTTTAAAACACTACCAGGGGGATATTTCAAAACAATTCCAACACCCTTACCATACCTAGATGTTGCACCATCAAAATGCATGTACCAAACCTGATCATTTAAGTCCTCAAATTTCTCATCAACCTTGTCATCTAAGGGAACCGTGAAATTAGACATTGCATAATTCCCCATGTCATGTTGTTCCTTAATTATTGCATTATGAGGTCTTTTAGGATATTCTACATGGAATCTTCTTTCAGGTTCTCTATTAAGCTTCACAAACCCTTCACTTCTAGGAGAAGGAATCATAGCATAAGGCCAGTTTATCTTAATACTTCCTCCTATATCAGAAGCCCACTTTCTTGATAACAACATACCCTAGGTAAGCATCCAGAACATCAACTACAACTATGTCCATAACAATCATGATATCAAGGTAAACTGATGAATGAACTTGTAAATCCTTGATCAACCCATGAACTTCAATTTTCTTAGAATCCATGGCACATATGTTGTAGTATGGTCTGGAGACTCTTAAATTAAGCTACTCCATGACCCTCTTATTCATGACACAAGCTGAAGCACCAGAATCCAACATACAATTATTCAATTTATAACCATTAACCATCAAAGTAACAAAAAATGGTTGATGACCTTTGTTATCTGATTCCATTTTTTGCAAATATATAGGGGCATCTTGATAAGACACTTCAAGAGTTTCATTTTGAGTAACATTAACATGTGAAGCTCCAAGAACATCTAAAACTTAGCTCTCTGATTAGGAAACTTTATAGCCTCAGTAAAAGGCACTAAGATCTTAACATTTTTCAACCATGCACCCAAATCAATATCCAAACCAGGACTAGGATTAAAAATTCGAGGGGGATTTTGATTATGACTTTGCTCTTTATGCCTTCTTTGATAAGTTAATCCTTTTTCCTTAGCGATTTCCAAAACTTGATCAGGAGAGGGCTTTTCACCAAATAATTCAATCATAAAATCACTCTCATAATCAAAATTATTGATAATATGCAAAGATGTGAAAGGCCTAACATCTTGACTATTTTCCTTAACTTCCATCCAATCTTCCATAGACAGAGAACTCCTTACCAACAACATTTATTTGATTACTTGCCCCAAACATTCTATTATTTATGACTCTTTTAACGATGGGACAAGTAACCTCTTCATGAAGAGCATCACGAACTCTACAATAAAGAAGAGCTTCATCAACCAGATTAGTAGATTCAAGTGGATTCAGAGGTCTCTACTCACTCGACTGACCTTTTTTCTGCCAAGTATTATTTCCTCGATTATTATTATTATGATTCCTAGGTTGGGAATTCTTCGTTTGAACCCTTTCCATTTGAACCAACCTAGACAGTAAAGTGATTATTTCCTTAGCATGTTCAGAGATTAATTTCGCTTGATTAAGCTCCATGCTTTCAAGATTTTGCATTAACTTTTTCATAGGGCCATCATCATCTTCTAGAGTTTCTTTACCTTTAGGTACCTTTAACTTAGTTGCAGCCCTATCAAAACCAAGAATTTCAGACTTCCCGGATACCTTTTTATCTTTTTCAAGCTCCTCAGCTAAAGATTGACAAGCCTTATAATTTGCAGTTTTAGCCCGCCTTAACTCTTATGAAGTTTCATAATTAAAAGCATCAATATAAAAATTTAGAAGAGATCCATCGGGAGGTTTATGAGTTTGAGATATTTGTCTAAGGATACCATTAAATCTCCTGTTAAATTCTTCAATCATTTCATTTTATTTCTTTTTTATGGTACTGATCTCTCTCACCAAATGCCTATCTTCCCTTTTATCACCATACTTGTCTTTAAAGGCAGCTACAATTTATTCAAAAGTATCAAATGAATTATCAGGTTTTTCCGAAAACCATTCAGCAACATCCTCGCCAAAATTAAGAACAAAATTTTTCATCTTTACATCCTCGAAATTATTGTTTGCAACTGAAAAACTATTCCACCAGTTAGTGAAAGCAAACAAATGAGACTTGACACTAACTGCATCATTTCCTTGAAAGGAAGGTAATTTATCCATTCCAGTTTGAGGGTTATCATGGGGATAACCCTGAATATTAGCAAAATTTCATGGGCTATAAACATCCATGATATCGCGTTGAGGTGGATCACAAAAAAGAGAATGGATATCAGAGAGAGCTTCCTAGCCAAGATTATCAAGAAGTGTACGAGAAGAGAGCTTGTGTAATCAAACTCTAAAAACTCTTTCAGGATTTGGAGTAGGATTAATCAAGCTACTTGGTTGCCTTCTCATATAAATTCTTGTGGAAGATGAAGCCAATGGAGTCGCCACTACGACAGGAAGCTAACCCAAATACTTGAGATGAAAGATGAATAAAGGGATGAATGTCGTAAAGCTAAAGTCCAATAAATTGGTCCCCGGCAACGGCGCCAAAAAATGTTGTCGCACAGAATGTCTAGGCACCACGACAATAGCTCAAATTGGGGGTTGTCACCCTGATCCCCAATCTCTCTATCTAAGCTATCTCCTTGCAAGCTAAGGGAGGTAGACCCTAAAAAAAATGAAGGAAATGGATTGTTTGAAAACCAACCAATCTAGGAGACATAGCTAAAACACCAAATACTTGATAAGATTAACGAGATTTCCAAGATCAATTATATTAAAACCAATGCCTTATGGAGTTAAAGAAGATATCGTTATGCAATTAAAGTTAAGTATTGGATGTATAACTGTTGCTATGAAAACAAAAATGATCACAATGATATTCAGTAAAAAGCACCACAACCATTCATTAAGATACTTAAACCAATCAGCAAAGCTTATCATGAGACGATCATCTAAATAAAAATGCCAGATGCTTGAAATATTTCCGAATTTATATTGTTCCAATATAACCCAAACCGAAAATTCAAAATTCTCCACAGTCAAATCTTAGATAAAAATTTTAAGCTCATTTGACTATAAGACTTAGAAATTTTTTTAAATTAAAAAATTAAAAACAAAAAAAAACAAAAAAATTAGGAATTTTTGGAATTTTATAATTTTTATTATTTTTTAAATCTAAAACAAAAAGTTAAAAAAAAAAAAAAAAAAAAATTACAAAACTAAAACTAACTAAGACTAAACTAAGTCAAACATAAAACCAAAAATAGAAAAACCTAACTCTTGAACTAACGTTATCTAACAAAACTAAACTAAATTAAATCAAAATCGTAAACAAATTAAAACCTAAGGCTAAACCTACACTATCATAAATTAAAACAGTCAAATTCTATCTAAAATCTAATGAAAGGAAAAACTAACGCTATATAAAAAATAAATCTGCATAAAAAAAAATTTAAAACATATGCGTAAAGGGTTCTTTGAATTTTAAATGTGTGCATTTGTTTGAGCTTGCAGGTCGGACGGACGAAGAGGAGACGAGGTCGACATGAGGAATCTGCACCAAAAAAAATCGAACACGGGCTTCTGAGACTTTGATATTCACGTGAATTGTTTTGTGTATGCAGGTCGGATGCCAATGGAGCTGGACGGCGAAAGGTGTGAGGATGCGGACGGCAAGGGAAAAGGGTTTGATGGCAAGAAACGGGACGACGTGAAGAAGAGGCATCGACGGAAGGAGCTGAAGGCTGGACGAGGGCGGAGGTCAATGGCAACAAAAAAAGTCTGCGGGCAGAGATAGATGAGAATTGGACGGGAAAATGAAATCGAGGGTTATGCAGCGGAGAGGAGGCACGATTGACGGTAGCAGGGTATGGAGCAGTGTCCAAAAGGTAGGGACGGAGTAAGAGAATGTGAGGGCAGAAGATACAGGTTAGAAAGGTTGAGGAAAGATATGGGTAGCTAGGAAGGTGCAGATGGCAGAGGCAGAGGCTTGCAGATGCGGCTAGGGCAGAGATGAGAATAAAGAGTGGGCCGGATGGCAAGGGAAACAAGGAAACATACAGAGGGTTAATGTAGCAAAGAAATTGATGGGAGAAAACGCAGACATAGCCAGCGTTTATGCAGTAATCAAACCCAGTCAAATTAAAATTTCCTTCCAAATTAAAAAATTCTCCTTTCAAACTCATATTTTCAATGCTCTTTGAATCCAATAAAGTCCAGATTTTCCCACAAAGGAGATTTGAGGCCAAATCTGGCCCTTGGGGGCTAGATATAGCTCAGATCTCAAAAAGAAATTCTGAGTGAAACCTACAACCTGCAAGAAACCAGTCAGATCCTGAAGATATATACACCAAGAAAATTATTAAACCCTTACAGCCCTAAAAATTACAAATTTACAAACTAATTTACAAATATGAGGCTCTCATGGCCAGATTTGATTCCATTTTAGCATAGTTTTTAGAAATTTGAAATTTTAAAGAGAGGCACAACCCTTAAAAAACCCTCCAAAAACACAATTTCGTCAAATAACTTTGAGAAATTAGTAATGATGGGGTTTTTTAGATTTATGAATCTGAGAGTTGGCTGGTCCAACTGAAGACTTCCCCAGACGCTCAAATCTTTTAAAAAAATTTCCTTGCACACTTGGATCTGAACTTTAGATCGATAGAGATTTAAGAAAACAACATGAGATCCTTCAGAAAAATCAAAATATTATTTTATGAACCCAGAAAACTGGACAAGATACCTGTATGCAGATTAATCCATGAAGGCCATCAACCATAAAATACCAAATAAAGTAGCAGAGTTTAGAGACAATATCACCACATAGATCTGGAAAAGGAACACCAAAATTTGTAACCCCAAAGTCTTTCACAAGAGCTTCCAAGAGCAAGTGCACGATTCTAAGATCGGATGACTCAAGACTGACAAAGACCTTTAATTTATAGGACAAATCTCCAATGGCTAGTTCGGTTGATCCATGTCAAAATAATCTTGACCGTTGATAAGATTTGATCATCATTTAATCTGGACCGTCGAAATTATAAATTTGAGGAAAAAACGAATTTATGATTTAAATCCATTTTAATTAACTCAAAAATACTATTTTTTAGTTAATTACCCCAAAATTTTGACTTTGACTTAACCACCTAGGCCCAAGGGTCCAAAATTTCTTACAATCCTCAATTTTCCCTTGGCCTGGGGCCTTTAAAATTTCATTTTTTAAGGACCAACGAATTTTTCCTTTGAAGAATTTTATCCTCACCTAGGACCTAAAATTAATTAAATTTCTGGCTTAAGATTTTTAATTAATTTGACCAAAAATTTTAATTAATTGACTGAGAGGAGATTTTATTATTTTTTCCAACCCTCTTTACATAAGATAATACATTTATACACATTAAAGGGGAATACCCATTCGTATAGACCCTCAAATAGGTACCCAATTATGCGACTCCAAACATGATCTAGTAGACCAAGTAGCTTGTAATAAAATAATCTAGCCAAATAGCTAGGATTATTCCCAAACTACTTTTACAAGGACTCGATAGAAAACACTAGGACTCACTTAGCATGCTGATGACAAAATCCACCCTAGCTTTGGGGTGAGGCTCGAGGGAAAAACTATGCCAATAACTTGTGTCGAAAAACACAAGTAAATCAATGAGACAAAAAGCCTCCTAAGATAGAAATCATCAACAACATACTAGACTTACCTAGGTTGTTACATACATTGATGGTCTTACTTATATCATTTACATCATAACATGCAGAATGGGTTTACATAATTTATAAAAAAATGCCGTCTGTCGATGAAATTTGGATGACGTGAACCTCGAACATGATAAGCCCCATTTGAAAAAATGGGGGTGTACTACTATGGGGTTGTTGACAAAGTGTGGTCAACACATATGAAGAGTCAAACCAGTATTTAAAGTTATATACTTCTTCTATCTAATCAAGAGACTAAAAACTAAGATTCAGCTATCTTTCTTTTTCTGAATTTTTGTTTTTAACAATAGCATTACTGCTAAATGAATATATGATGAAAGACAATCAGGACCTCTTCACTGAAGAGCAACTTCAATTATTACTTCATGTATCTTAATCTATTGCTAGTTAAGTAGTTTTTTATTTCTAATTCACAGGGTAATCTTGTTAAGAGAAGGACAAACAAATCTCTTTAGTTAGGAGATTCTTTTGCTTCTAATTACACACTTGAATTTAGAAATCATTTAAGTTAGATTTATATTTGTAATATGCATTTCCTTTTAACAATTCATCTTCTAAACTTGACTATAGTTTAAATCCATATATTTTGGAGATGCTTCTAAGTTCTACAAACCCGGATTGATAATTAAATGCTCATGTTAATTTACCCTGTAAATTGACCCAACATTTCGGCGTCGTTGCCGAGGAATCATATTTCAACATATTCAATTAGGAAGATTGTTTAGAAAACACATAAAAAAAAAACTACAAAAACCTAGTATTTCTTTTGGTTAAGTTTTCTTATGCCTAGGATAGAGATTAGAAGGGTAGATTCATTAAACAAAACCCCCAAAAAATTAAAATAAAAAAAAATAAAAAAATAAAAATAAAAAAACCTGCAAAATCCATTTGCCCAATAAGATCTAAAAAAACACATGATGTTAAAGAAGAAATTTAGAGAAGGAGGGTATGTCACGACAAGGATTTTCTTAAATCCTTGTCCACAATTTAGAGTGATCACTAGGGATGAATTTTCAATTCAGAAGTTGGAAGAGAAACAAAGTGTCGATGAAGAGGATCCACAAGAGGAAAACTTAGAATCTTCTTCTAGTAAGGAGATGAATGAGTCATGGATCATATGCGATGAACATAAAACATTAGAACCTGAAATTGAAGAGTTTCTAATGTGTATATCACAAGATCCCCCTTGAATTACAGATTTTGAACAAGTGACACTCGAAGAATTTTGTGACATGACAACTAAGGAGAGCCAAGCAAACAAAAATCATCTCAAAACTTTGTCACAATACCACTCCATTTTTCAATTTTCTTTCTCGTCAAATCTTTATGATCAGATAAATTTTAATATTCAAGCATTTATTAAAGTATCTTTCTCAAACTTGGATTGAAAATTTTCCTATACTTGAAAGAAAATTTTATTTTTCTGCAATAAAGTAGGTAGGATATTATTTTCTTCAGTTTCAAATAAGTATGCTCTCCTTTTGCGTTTTCACACAATCTCGAGGATCAGAAAGTAAGATTTCTATAAACATTTTCAAGAATGAATAAACAAATATTTGCGATATGCTTAATCAATTCCATCTTTAGATCTGCAAATCACTTTGTGTCCATTTGTTAAAAAAATTCATCAATAAAATTTTCTAAGTTTAAAAATATAATAAAATTTAGTTTCGTTCTAAATTTTAGTTTTTATTAATTTAAAAAAATAAATAAATAAACAAAATCTCACATAATATATATATATATATATATATATATATATATATATATATGATTAAAAAAAAAATTGTTTTGAAAACTAACAATTTTTTTTGAGATAAGATTCAATTTCATTTTTTTTAGATTTTAGTTTAAAAATAAAAAAACAAACTCATTCAAATAAAAAAATTTAACAATTAAACAATTAAAAACAAATTAACAAATCAAAACAATAATTTAAAAACAATAGAAAATAACGTTAAAAAAACACACAAACATTAAACAAATAAAAATTAAACAAAACATTAACAAAATAATTAATGTTTTGAAAAAAAAAAAATTAAAACAAACAAAACAATCAATTTTGGCGCCAGCTTATCAAAAAGCAGCTTCTAACCCCTTTCGTGGAAAATCAATGGCTATGGCTTAGGGGTTTGCAGTAGGTTCCTCTCTGACCCTTCGGCATAACTTCACATGTTTTTCGAAGATATCAACTCGCAGAAGCAGCAGGGGAAGAGGTCGAGTACGCTATGTGTCTACAATCATTTTCTTTGCATCTGATCCTCAGCAACTCAAACAGGCCAGAAAATACCTGAACGACCTCATTAAAACCACTCGTTGTAATCCACTTCTAATTCAATTAGGATGGCATGATGCTGGTCCTCCTTCACCAGCTGCTCATCTGCGTGATATCTTCTACAGAATGGGGTTGACAGATAAGGAAATTGTTACATTGTCTGGTGCACACAACCTTGGAAGATCCAGGCCAGATCGTAGTGGCTGGGGCAAGCCGGAAACCAAATACATAAAATATGGTCCAGGAGCACCAGGAGGTCAATCCTGGACAGTACAGTGGCTAAAATTTGATAATTCTTACTTTAACGATATAAAAGAGAAAAGGGATCAGTTACTTCTGGTATGGCTATATTTGATACCATGAGGCATATCCGTCTAGATGTCTACAGTTTGTGTGGGACTAGTTGTAAGTATGGGTGCTTTTCTACTCAGTTCTGGTACAAAAGGTAATCAGTTGATGAATATCGAAATTTATGATAAGAAGCCCAGTGGTTGGGACGACGGATCATTTCGAAATTGAAGCATCAGCATGCCGATAGGTTTTTGCTTGGCGTTACAATTGTCAGAGAAAGAGCGCAATATTGATAGCAGCAATATTTCCAGGCACAAAATCCTCGAAAATTGATGAAAAATAAATCGGGCTTTCTCATAAAATCAAGCTTTTTGTTCATAAAATAATGGAAAAACCGTGCCAATATATTCTCCACCATAATAAATTTCGATTTCGCTGGCCAGAGAGAAAACGGCCTGGAGCAGAAGTGGGCGGAGGGAGATCAGCGAGAATGGTGAAGTTTCTGGAGCAAAACAAAGTTGTCATTCTCTTGCAAGGCCGCTTCGCAGGTCGGAAGGCCGATATCATTAAAACCTACGACGATGGCACTGTTGGACGAGCATATAGTCACTGCCTTGTAGCGGGTATCGCGAAATACAAAGAAATCAAGGTTGAAGGATTTTATCAAGGTTGTTAACTACATCCACATCATGCCCACCAGGTATAGTTTGGATATGGTTACCTTTGATAAACTGGAGACACGCGATAAGAAGGTGGCGGCTCTAAAGGGAGTAAAAGCTTCCTTTGAGGAGAGGTTCAAGGAGATGGGCATATCATGATTACTGATTTCGATCTCTCGCTTATCATCAAGAATTCGCATGAATCTAAGACCAAATATTTTTATAGGGATCAAAACCATGAGTATAGGGATCAAAACCATGAGTATATTTTTATAGGAAATAATTTACGAGAAAACACATCCGTCTGTAGGCACAGAAGAGTATATTTCCCTAAAAATCGTGTGTTGCCAGGGCTATGGCATTACAGTAGATTGGTGGGATTTTGGTAGAAGGAAGTGATGCAAGACGACGCTTGAGGAGAGAAGGGGGTTGATACCTTTATACACAAAATGCAGGCCACCGCCTATGTCCTGTGTTGAAGGTGGCGTCTCGATAGCAGAGGAGACACCATGGGAGGGTGTCATAATCTACAGGAAGAGTGCCTCTCAAACCTATTTCGAGTACTGTACTACTCTGGAGAGACTCGACCCTTCTAATTTATCCTCCGAAATATCGAAGTCCACAGTGTCTTCCATGAGCATTAGGGTTACGAGAGTAGTAACATATTATACCTTGGGTATGCTGGTTGAAATCTCGATCGATGTCGGACGGAGAAAGAGAGATTTGAACCTCAATGGAATCATTCAGACATTCATAACCTTAATATGCAATAGGTATAATGGTAATTAGAGCTACTCTTTTGGGCATTGATAGGTTTGGAAAAAAATTGTTTTTGAGTTTGGAAACAAATATTAAAAAAAAAAAAAAATCATTTTAGGGTTAGTTTTTTTAATTATTTTCTTTATTAGTTTTTGAAAAATAAAAATAATCAACATAAAAATAAGTGAATAAAAATTTGTGTTTTTTTAATTTGTTGTTTAAAAAAAAAATTAATAATCAATATCAATAATAATAATAAATGACCAAAAAAAAAAATTTATTTGGTTATTTAAAAAAAATATATATATATATATATATTCATAAAACCAACATACATTATCCATACAAGTTCAAACTAATAAAAAACTTTGTAAAAGCAATAAGATGATTACATTTCATGAGGACATGCAATACTTTTAGTTGGGGGTAATAAAAGAATGTTGGTGGTGCCTAATAAAAATATGTTGGTAGGTTAGAATTATCATTCATTTTCACTTCATTCATCCTTTCATAAATCACTTCCACTCCACCTCCATTTCATTACATTAATCTTATCATCATTTGGTTCACATATATGTTTTCCACAAATTAATAAATTCTAGTGAATTTATGGTCAAAAGTTAAGATGCATATACTAATATCTAACAAGTGAAATGAGATTGGTGTTATGTGTAGGTCAAATAGAAGCTTATGCAAAAAGCCTCAACATTACGATGCGGCACCCTTTTCATTCATGATTGGTGTAACTTCGAAAAATAATAATAAATTAATATTTTATAAATTCTTGAAAATGAGCTAATTTGTTTTGAATCGCTTCATTTAGGAATCATCGACGGAGATGACACACAAAGGCAACAATTTTTATGCAGGAATGGTGCTAAGTTTTTCAGGGTTGAAGACGATCTAATGCAAAAGTGATTTTTTCACTTATTGATTTATGCTGATTATTTCCAAGTATTGATGAATCTAATGATCATTCTTAACCTACATATGAAAGGACAAACACATATTTAAAGTTAAACATTCTTTCTATCTAATCAAGATCTTCAGTTAAAATTCATCTTTACATGCTTTTACATGCTTTTACATGATTGTTGATGGATCTTAATCTTGTTTCTATTCTGCATATGAAGAGTCAAACAAGTATTTAAAGTTAAATACTTCTTCTATCTGATCAAGAGACTAAAAACTAAGATTCATCTTTTTAAAAAGAGAGTCCATACAGGTGCATAGGTTTAACAGAATAGTGGAATAACCTGTTCAAGTGTATTAATGACCTGGAAAACTAAGATTCATCTTTCCTGCTTTTTCTGAATTCATGTTTTTAACAATAGCATTACTGATAAATGAGTATATGATGAAGGACAATCAGGACCTCTTCAGTGAAGAGTGTCTTCAATTATTACTTCATGTATCTTAATATATTGTTTAGTTAAGTACTTTTTGATTTCTAATTCACATGGTAATCTTGTTAAGAGAAGGACAAATAAATCTCTTAAGTTAGGAGATTCTTCTACTTCTAATTACACACTTGAATTTAGAAATCGTTTAAGTTATATCTATATTTGTAATATGCATTTCCTTTTAATATTTCATCTTCTAAACTTGACTATAGTTGAAATACATATATTTTGGAGATGCTTCTAAGTTCTATAAAACTAGATTGATGATTAAATGCTCGTGTTAATTTACCCTGTAAATTGACCCAACAGTAGTGTTGAAAATTTTTGGTAGAGAATTAGACCTTTTGAGGACTTGATAAGTTGAGACACATCCCAGAGCAACCGAGGAGCCTAAAAATTTGGCTTCTCTTTCCTAGCAAGGAATATTATTAATGAAGTACCAATGGATGCAAAAATTCCCCAAGCTAGCCTTGACGCTACTTGATGGGCATGCCATGATCCCGGGCCCAAATGAGGATGATCATCCTAAGGATGATTGAGGAGGACTTGTTGCACATGATGGGTCCCTAACATTGGAGAGAGGATCGACCATTTTGTTCACTTGGCACCCATGGAGATGACATGTGGTACCTGTAACCCATGGAGCTTCTTTGACACATAATTTGGGTATTTTCCTAAAATGAAGAATGATCATGATGCTCAGAGACATTTCCAGCCTTAAATTTTCCTTGATGGAGCATTTGGAGCCCAAAAAAGGCACAAAGTCATCACATTTTAGCCCTATGACTCACACATGTGGGCTTACAATGGAAAATTATGTTGGAAAAGCTAGTGGGTTGCCTTGTAACCCTAATTTACTTTTTTTCCACTCAAAATCAAACTTGTGTAAGGGCTTCTTAGTTAGAAATTAGATGAGGTAGATGTCATATAAATAAAAGGTCACCTCACTCATTTTTTTCATCATCACTTGTGGAGAATTCAACCTCTCTTAGAGATTTTGACCTAACTAGTTGTACTCACATGGGCTTCACCAGGGGAGAAATACCATACCACGTGGGTTCATATTGGGGGATATATATTTAGGAAAGAATGACATAATATATTGTGGGATATATAGGGGGTAAAGGGTTTTTATATTGGCAGGTATAAAAAATGGAGCTCAAAGATAATGAAAAAATACAAAGAGGTATGCAAAATGTTAATAAAAAATGGATACCTACAATATCTAGTGAAAGTAAGGTTTTTTTAATTGGGAAGGTGTATTGGGTTTGTCTTGGTAGGGGGTTAAAAACTATGATTTTTAGAGGTATTTTACAATATGTAGTCAAATTAAGGGTAGCGTTTAATATGCCACAAATGCACGTGATATGTCAAAGGTTCATTGAGTGAAGCCCTCGTGGTTGTACTTTGCTACTTTGTGGAGATGAGATATTTTGTGGATATTTGGCTATTGGAAACTAGAGCTTATTGTGGAGACATAATTTTGGGATAAAAAGGCTTGTTCTTTGGATATATTTTGAGTCCCTTATTATTGAATATATTTCATGATTATTGCATGTAATGTTGCTACATTTTTCTATGTTCAATGTCTAAATAATTATGTTTATATGAAATAATTGGTTAATTTTTCACGCTTTAATTTGTATCCTTGAAATATCGTATATAACCTCTTGTAGAGATTTTCTCTAGTAAATGTATCCCTGCTTAAAGTGATAGCTAGGGTTAGCAAGTGAAAATCTAGGGGTTTCCCCTTACTCGCTTCAAGGTTTTGATATTTCCATGGTTAAATTCCCTTAAGACTCCATCTTCTAAGTAAATAGAAGGAAGTGGCATCCATATTGATGGTCAAAAATAAAAACTTCAAAGTATCTTTTTTCTCTTCTCTTCCTAAAATTTCGGGCTTGAAATTTTGGCTCTAAAATTTCGGCCCAAAATATTTCAGCGCTTTAAAGAAAACTGCTAGGATTAGATTTTGGCATTCAAATAGGGCATGATCATTGAGTTGTTTGGAGGTCGTTCTACTTTGTCGAGCCTTAAAACATCAAAAACCAACAATTTTCACAGTTGGAAATCCCTACCTAGGGATGACATCATCAAACCTAGGCAATTCTAGGGCTAGAAAAGCCCTAATTCATCACCAAGGATTCAATTTAGGGTAAATTGAGGGCTTTTGGACATTGTTATGATTATGTCATTATAAAAAACCTTTTCTCTCCATGTACGCCCAGTTGTGTTACCTTTGTGTCATACATCAAAATCTTAGGTTACAACACCTTTATATGTTGCTTTTAAGGTACATTATTCCTTGTCTTGTACGATTGAGCCTTGCCCTTAGCTTAAGTATCTTGGAAAATACTATTCAATTTTCACCTTTGAACCCTAGACCAAGAATATCCTTTAGGTGACCCAAAACTGGGAAGTCTCCCATGTGGTGAAATTCCACTAAAGAGCAAGAGTTGGACTGTTGAGGTGACAATGGCATCCAACTCATTGGTGTGTCTTGATCTAGCTCTTGCCTTGTGAGGCATATCACAAGACCTACTATATTTTGAGGCAACAAGTACATATGTTTTCTTGAGAGAGATACCCAACATAATTTCCATTTTTATAAACATGGTGGTGTATTCTTGCACACACTTCCCTGGCCTCTACCTAAAGTGATATTGTCAAATCCACTAGTCCTCTACATAATCAATATGGTAAAATTGGGACTTGTTGAGGATTCCAAATGCATTCCACATAGTCACTAGGGGATCACCCTCCATCCTAAGTGTCTCCATGTGGTTTTTCCACCAGTTTAGTGCATGGCCCTCAAATTTAGTCAACCAAATGAAATATTTTTCTCTTTTTCTATGATATGGACATTGACATAAACTTCTCATGATTGTGACCAATAATTCAACTTAACGACATCAATCTCACCTTAGTGGGGTTTGATGTCCTCTTTTGCTTCTAGTTTAAACAAATATTGAAAATTTTTTTTCTTTGGCTCTTCTTTTGGTTCCTTTTTCTAAGTCTTATTATCTCTCGATTTTTTGTTTGATCCAACTTCTAAGTTAGAGCCACCAACATCCTAAAATATCCAAACTTGTGCACCAGAGCCATCATATGGAGGCCATGTTGCAAGAAATATCAATGACTTGTTCTTCCATCTTCAAAAATCTTTCCTCCACCTCATCCTAAGGGTTGTTATAACTATAGTCATCCACCATGTCTAGTTATGTGACTTCCTTCTTTAAAAAAAACCTTGAAACCTACAACCTCCACAAAAATCCCAAAGAAACTTCCCTATTATGATATCATGCGTAAATCGTCATGGAAAATCCATTGGCACATCTCATTGCAATAGATCTTATAATATTTTGAAATTATTTCTTATGTAGCTCCTTCGATCTCATATTCATAATTAATAGCTAAGAGCTCTAAATTTATGGAAATAACTTAAATCAAAATTACATAGATGAACACAAGATGTGGCCTCATAAACCTAATATAGGAGAAGAAACATAGCGAGAAGGTGAAGCCTATGCTTTTCTCACTTTTTTTATTAGGAAATGCAAGTACGGAGAAGGGGGCATTCATTATAGCATTGTCATGGACATTGTGAATTGAATGGCTAGTACATAATCTTCTACCTCATCGATTACACTATAATATCCCACTCCTAGAGGTTTTTCTTAAATATGGGACAATAACTATAACAAAATAATGGAACCTCTTATCTTCCTACTAACCAAATATTTAGCATAACCTAATCATTGTTTATGGGTAGGGTTAGGGTTTTTTCATGCCTCAACCATTTATTTGTGTTAGTGTTTTTGAACCCTTTAGATCTTCTTGAAAGTCCACATATGACCAGCCCTACATGTGTTAGTAAAAGGGGTTGACATGGTATCCATTTAGTTCCATGGTGGTCACTAGGGTAAATCAACTTGTGAGAGACATAACTTCTACATATGAACTCTGTTTGAGATGCTTTTCACATTCTTTGAAAGCTTTTGGTGTGTAGAATAGCATTGAGGGTTTCCAACTATGATTGAAAATCATTGATCCCAAAAAAAATTATTTAACACTTCAAACTAGTTCAAGAAAGTTTTTGACCTCGAATCACCAAACTAAGGCTTGCCCCTAAAATGGGCATTACAAGCCAATTCCTACAATTTTTCCACCTAGATAACAAAGTGTATAATGAGCCATATCAATTAATTGATTCATTAACATTTTCAATGCTTCATTGTTCTTTACTTAAACTTTAAATCTAATGTTAGAAAGAAGATTGAAGAACCTTGCTGCTATGAATTTTTCATTAATCAGATTAACTTCTTCCTTTAAATTAATCCTTTAGTAGTTTTTGAATATTATTTTGCAAAATGTATATACTCATGACATTTAAAATTTATTATTATATTAAGTTAAAACTTTTAGTAAAACTTTTCCGAATAAACTTATACACATTATGTTAAAGTCGTCCTTTCAAAACAATTTTATCCACAAAATTTTCCTAACACCTGTTTTTTTAATTTCATGTTTATTTAATCATAAAAATTTCCTAACACCGGTTTATCTGATCATAGAATATGAGAGGATTGGAAGTTGTCAAGGCTATTTCTTCCTCAGATTGGACTTGAGAGAAAACTTTTCCAAATAGAATCACACAATGCCCAGAACCATAGACTCATGATTCCTTTAAAATGATGATAACATTCACTGTTGCTCTCAGAAGCCCTGGATGGTTTTGGGATTTGGCGACGCGTTATTGAATTTGGCTTAAGAACATGTTCAACTACTTGAAAAGCTTTGCTAGAAAACTTGACTTCACTTCACTATGGAGAATCTTTAATTTGCTTCATGAATTTTTGAGAGGTCAGGAAAATGACGTCATCATTGAAGAATTTGAACCATGTCCATATTAAACCCTATCGAATCTCTAGTGGCGTGAAGTGTGAATTTTTAGAAAGTTTTTCACTTTATTTTCGGACTTAATTTGTTTGAATTTTGTCTGGATTTATTTATTGAAATCATCATAAATGTGACTGAACTTTTCATGATCTAAATTTTAGTGAAATGCTTCAAAATTTATTGAAATTATCATAAATGTGTGATAGTGAACTTTTTATGATCTAAAATCAAAATATATATATATATATATATAAATCAAATTAAACAACACAAATTCAAATTTCAAATTTAATCATTACCAGACTAAAAAATGAACTTATATTTTTTTTTGTTAACTACTATGGCATGGCGAGGCAAGGCAGATTCTAGGGTTCGATGGCATTGCCGAAAACTCCAAAAAGAAAAAATGGACTTAAAAACTATTTTTTTTCAGTTAACTACGATGGCATGGCAGGGCAGATTCTAGGGTTCGTTCTTCCACATTCTTTCTTCAGGAGCCTTTACCTCATGGAAATGTATATTGATTTTGCAGATGGATGCCATTGTATGCTCTTCCGTGATCTTTGACACGAACTGAGAGAAGTCGAGAGAAGGTGATGATTACCACTTAAAACTGCTTATCGCATGTTCGCTGGGAAGGGCTGTTCCTGGACCATGTGCGCCACTAACAGGTCTCCACTATTAACAGGATTCATTCCCAGAAAAGCTCTCCTCTCTCCTGAGAATAATGACATATAATGGAGTTTTTTCTTCTCCTCTCTCCTGATAATAATGACATATAACGGAGTTTTTTCTTTTTTTGCCAATGAGTAAACTTCAACCTCATCCTTCCGCCGCAAGAAAATAATTGAAAAATGACCAGCTTTCTAGGCTAGGTGCAACAGCCTCGAAGGCGCACACGCAATTAACTTATGCCTCAACAAGAGCCGAGACGTCCACTATGGGGTCGCCTACTCTTCTAGCCAAGACACAACAGGCGTATGTCTCCACGGAGATTTGAACCTTGGTGGATGGGATGAAAACCTTCTCCCTCCACCGTTCTATGTTGAGAGTGAGATTCGGACCCCAACCAGCGCTCTATGTTAAGAGTGGGATCCGATCCCCAACCTAATTGAAAATGCCAGTGTTCTATGTTGAGAGTGGGATTCGAACACCAACCAGCGCTCTATGTTGAGAGTGGGATTTGAACCGAATAATGACATATAATGGAGTGTTTTCTTCTCTTCTCTCCTGAGAATAATGACATGCAATGGAGTTTTTTCTTTCTTGCCAATGAGTAAACTTCAGCTTCATCCTTCCACCGCAAGAAAATAATTGAAAAATGACCAGCGTTCTATGTTGAGAGTGGGATTTGAACCGGCGCCCTTGGAAATTTAGCGGTCATCCATCAGCCGCAAGAAAATAATTGAAAAATGACCAGCGTTCTATGTTGAGAGTGGGATTTGAACCCGCGCCCTTGGAGAATTCAGCGTCATCCAGCAAGAAAATAATTGAAAAATGACCAGCGTTCTATGTTGAGAGTGGGATTTGAACTCGCGCCCTTAGAAATTCAGCGTCATCCAGCAAGAAGAAAATAATTGAAAACTGCTAGTTCTATTGGAAATTCAGCGTCATCCAGCAAGAAGAAAATAATTGAAAACTGCTAGTTCTATTGGAAATTCAGCGTCATCCAGCAAGAAAATAATTGATCCAGCAAGAAGAAAATAATTGAAAACTGCTAGTTCTATTGCAAATTCAGCGTCATCCAGCAAGAAAATAATTGAAAACTGCCAGTTTTATTTAAGGGTGGGATTCGAACCCCAACCAGCGCTATATGTTGAGAGTGGGATTTGAACCCACGCCCTTTCGGACCAGAACCTTAATCTGGCGCCTTAGACCAACTCGGCCATCTCAACATATGACAGATCCCATTATTGTCAAGAGCTTTTCATGTCTATATTCGCGGTTGGTCAAGAGTGTGATTCGAACCCCAACCAGCGCTATATGTTGAGAGTTGGATTTGAACCCACGCCCTTTCGGACCAGAACCTTAATCCATTTCAACATATGACAGATCTCAATATTGTCAAGAGCTTTACTTGTCTATATTCGTGGTTGGTTTTATTATCACAAGAGTCGGCATTTTTTTCATGTTCACACTAAACACATACAAGCCAAACCATCCATCAATCTCCACATTTCCGGATTACAAAAGCTACAATTAACTTTTTAGCTAGCCTATACTTATGGAGGAGGATAGCCACTATATAGCATGTTATTTAAGTGTGATGTTTGTTTTTTTCAACATTATAAATTTAAATTTAGATTTATTAATAATTTAAGCATTAGATTTCATGTTATTTATTAATTTTTTATATTGAATAATTAAAATATGTATTTTAAAAGTTTGATGTTTTTACTGTTTAATAAAGTCAGTTATATATATATATATATATATATATATATATATATATATATAATCAATGTGGTGATAATGAGATATTGTAAATATGTAAATGACAACATCTAAAACATTAAATTGTTATAATTTATTTTGTATTTGTTATGTAACATTATATGATATGGCACTCATATTGAGTTGTAGAGATTTATCTAGACTTTTTTATATACTATCACGAGGCACATACAAGTTAAATCATCCATGGATCTCCATATTAAAAAAAAAACAAAAGCAATAACTATAATTTTAGTTATCTTATAAGTAATGTGAGTAATTGCAACTTGTTAGGTCATAATACCATCAACTTGTTCAATGGTTATTATTACTAATATAGATACATCTTAAACTGGTATTTATCAGGCACTAAGACAGATCAGATTTCATTTAATTTCATGTCACATATTCATTCTTTAATATTAAATTATGAAAATTTACACCTTAAGACATTGATCCCTCTCAATACTTGATAAATTTGAAATTAAAATGCATTTACCCTAGTTTAATTTTCTAGATGTTGACATATACATATGTACGTAGGTGTTATATAATTTTGATTATTTTCTTTTGCTGTCATATAACATTACATGACAACATCTACCTTAGTTGTAGAGTGCCTCGCTACCCTTGATGCAACAAATCTTGTTACATGATGTCCTTGTAATGCAGTGGTGTTTTTTAAAAGTGAAAATTATAAAATTTTATACTTTTTGCCACTCTAGACTATTATGTAATGTGATGGATTTCTCATAAATGGATATGTTCAAATTTTGGCCATCAATTGTAGTCTCTATTGTATGGTGGTCTCCTTATAAGTGGACATCGTCGAAGTTTTGTCATTTGCTATAGATACTAGAAATTTATAGACATGACTTATTTACTTGGTGCCATAATTTATTGTTGATGAACAATGTTTGTATGCACATTTATATATCAAATATTCCACATAGAAGATATGTTGAGAAGATATGCTGAGGAAGATCGAATAACACATAAAAAGTTAGGTGCAAGTCAAACTTGCGATAAATGCAATAAGTATAAAGAGTCTATCACAAAAGTGTCATGATTTGACCTATTGCAAATAATCTTAGTCAGTCTAGAAGTTGAGAAAAGCATGTTCTGAACTAGAATCATACTACTTGGGATAAAGATAGATACCCCTATCAAATAGTAATAGTCCCCATCACATTAAAGGTAGAATAATGAGTCCTCAAAGTGATAAAAGTGGATATTAATGTAAATAATTTTAATACATTATCCATCAATGGGAAGGGTTTCTATTTTACATGTTTAAAGTGTAAAATACAATAGATTGATTTCGTCACATTTCAATTTTATTACATAATTTATTTCTAAAAAGCTCAAACAACATTATGTAAAAAATTATACACTTTAATATACATATATATATTACATGTTTTGAAATATAATCAAATTGGTGTTGTGATCTATAACACTCTTAAACCGAACTCAATAGTAAAAACTATATGTACACTAAATTAAGAGGGAAAATTGAGCTTGAAAGCAGTGTCGATTTTTTTATCATATAAAAACATAATATAGAGACAAAAATGTCTTCAAGGAATTGGATAGGGGATGTTTAGTAGTGTTTTTAGGTTCTTGTTGTATGGTATGTTTGGTTGTCTATGAGTCCCACAAACACCTTTCTTGTAACAACCCTAGTGAAAATTCCATGTAATAAAGTTAAAAATAATAACCACGGTCGATGGGACATGTATTCCAAGTTGAATGTTGGGAAAAACATCCTAGCGGGTGTTCATTTTGATTATTATGGCTAAAGGAAATTGGCAAAGGCAAAGGCATTGGAAAGGCGTGAGGCATTAATTAGCATTTTATTTAGGAAAAAAATGGAAAATAGGAGAAAAGGAAGGTGAAAGGTCACAGGTTGCATGTGAGGAGGAAAATGAAGGAAAATAATGGAAAATGAAGAAAATAGAGGCCTCATTAATAATAAGGCTTCTGAGGATCAGCGGGTAAGATTTTGGCTCAAGATTTTGCTCACACTTATGGCTCTCATTCTATTCTCTCTCTCTCTCTCTCTCTCTCTCTCTCTCTCTCTCTCTCTCTCATACTCTTGGATATTTAGAGTTTTCTTGGAGCAGTCTTGGAGAGTGTGGATACTTGGTGATTTGGATCAAGAATTCAAAGGAAGAGTAGGAAAGTGCAAAAGGTTAGGTGCAAGTCACTAGCTACAATGGGTTTTGATTGCAGGTACCGAGTTGCATGTATGTTTTCCTCATTGGTTTTGGTATGCATGGTGTATGCATGTGGATTTTCCTAGCCTTTCCATTTCCTGGACAACCATGGTGGTGTGGGTTTATCTCCATTGATTGTTTTTTAGTTGGTTCTCATGATTCCTTTAGTTGTTGGGTTGATTTATTAGTTCATGGATCCTTGTTTGGACAAATGCTCTGGAGCCCGACAGACAATTGTTGGGTTGAGCTACTAGTCCTAGATCCTTGGTTAGAAAAACACTATGGAGCCTGACAGACAACTGTTGGGTTGAGTTACTAGTCCTGGAGCCTTGGTTGGACAAATGCTCTAGAGCCCAAAAACAGCTGGGGTTGAGTTACTAGTCCTAGAGCCTTGGTTGGAACAAACACTTTGGAGCCCTAGAGCAGCTTGGATAGAGACCAATTTGTGATGGTTGTGATGTTCGATTGTGATGTGGAATCATTGGTTGAGGGTTGAGTTGGTTTAGCCTGTGGAAGCCATGGATTGATTGTGATTGATGTGTTCGATGAGATCCCACATTCATGCTTAGAATATGGCATGGGGATTATTGGATGAAGTGAGACTTGGCTTAACAAATCTATGGTCAGGTGGAATGTGGAAGTCCCATCTCCAGTCGGTTTTTACATTCAGTAACGAAGAGCTCATTCCTTTGGTATTTGGTATGCAAATGTATTGATTTATATGTGGATTATATTGTTGTATTTTTGTTGTTATTATGTTGGTTATGAGCATGTATTTGTACAATGATGATGTATGGCTCTCCCCATTTTTTTACTTGTAAATGAATTTACAATGTATCCATGGTCAAATAGATGATATTGCAGTTAATGATGTAGGGGAACAATGTTTCTTAGTGATTCTCTGATAAGTATGAGACCACTTTGCTCTGTTATGTTGTTTACACCTGTAGATTCAATGTTTGTGACATGTTTGACAAAATTTTTGTTATGGATAGGAGGGTTCCAGATGATTTCTTTTTGATTTGATTGCTTCTGTATCATTTTCCTATTGTTATTTATCATCCCTTGAGTTTTCATGAATCTCTTGGAAGTGACCTAGGCTTTGGGACTGAAAAGGTGGCTCAAATCTCAGAGTTGCAGACACATAACTGAGGTTTTGGGACCCTAGCCATAAGGATGCAATGTTATGCCTCCGGATATAGCCTCCTGGTTGTAGGCATGTTGTGTTATGCTTTTGGATATGGCTCAAAGAGGCCAAAATGCCAGAGTGACCTAGGGGTAAGAGGCCTGAAAGGTTTGGTTAGCTCCTGGGGGTGTCATTGATGATGTACAAGGCTTGTATGTTGTGTTTCTGTTGGTTCCACTTCCTTAATATCACCTAGGAGGTTGAATCCCATTATAGTAGCCTCTCGTCACATGTTTACCTCAGTTGGCTGGTTACTTGGGTAGATGTGGGAAGAGGGTGTTACATTCCTTGTAGTTGGTTTCTTCCTACAAGGAACATACAAACAAATGAGAGATTTTCATGAGTGAAGATGAACGAAAAAAGCATTGAATATAATGAAAATAATGCATGAACAAATTAACTAAAAAAAACTAAAGTAAATAACACAAACAAGCTTGTGAAGCAAAACAAATCAACCAAGGGATAGGAAAATGATCATCTCTATTGATTTCTAGTGGTAGAGTAATTACAATAAAAGTATCAAAGTCACTTGAAGAGAATTTTTTGAGAAATGGCGCTGAATAGAACTCAACAAGGATTTCCCTTTTCAATCTCTTTTGAAAGCTCTTTCTCTCTCAAAGAAGAATATAAAACTCTCTACAATTGTGGAATTCTCCTCACAATGATATGCTAAATTGCTTTGGAGAAATTTTGACAGCATAAGAATACACAACTTATTATTATTTTTGGCTCTCCATGAACTTGTATTTATAGAATTTTTTAACACTCCTTCCCTCCTTTGGCTCATCAATGTGGTTCTTTGCCTCATAAATGAGATGAGAGTTACCATCATCTTGCCATGAAGGATTCTTAGGACTCAAAGCTTGAATGGTGAACCCATCATGTCAAGAGATGAAGTGATTTTCAAGCAAGTTCATGTCCTGAGGTGTTGATTGGACTTCTCGCTACCCTCATAGCTATCAAAAGGAAAATTCACAATGTAGTTAATTTCCATATTTAGTGCACCCATGAGCGTTGATTTTTTAACTCAACCTTAGGAAATATTTTATTTTTTCTCTTCATGATGTTTCCAATTAAAAATGTAATCCCCATACATGTTATTCACTAAATATTAGTGTCATCTATTGCATAAAAATGGTTTTACAATTTTCTCATAATAATAGTTGCCACATGATGTGTGAGGTTAGGAGAAAATGTATAACTGAAATACATCACGTTTTTTTGTTCTAATGATGAGTCTTGATAAATTCTTGAGAGATAAAGAAACTTGTTGTGGAGATGAATAGGGAAAGATCCTTGACTGAGAACTAAAATAAAACCATGCTATGAAGAATTACTGATACAAAAGTGTTTATATGAGGCGAGCATGTCCCATGCTTGTTATGATGACTATGACTAAATATTACAATTATACAGGAAAGACCTTATCGAGTCAGAATTGATGTGGCTAACATATTGATGGTTGTAAAAGTGATCCGGATTTATGCAGGAACACAACAGAATACAGAAATAACCATAAACATAGAAATACAATAGAAATAAGGCTTCATTTCATTAATATCAAATCACAAAAATATGCTTACAAACATGATGGAAATAAAATAGCTAGGGTGTTGGTAGCGAATCTCTGAGAAGAGATGTGGTGGCTACAGACCTCTGAACTATGTTACAATGAGGCTCAAGGGCCTATTTATTATGGAGAAACAATGGAGAACTCTAAACGTCCAAAAACCTAACCCTAGGAGATGAAGCGCCAAAACTATGGGCCCCGTTTGGGTAAATTGGTGTTTCAACTTCGCGGGGACGTAACTTCAGCATACTATCTCCGTTTGGGGCTTCAAAATGGCTCCGGAAGTTCAGGACCCAAAAAAATGCTAAAAATTGTAAGTTGTGAAAAAAAACTGAAAGAGACAATGGTGGGGCCCCAAGTGGAATAGGCAGGTGGCCACCAATATCCACCTGGATCATTCCTCCCCCCTTATGAAGCAATGGTCCCCATTGCATTGATTTCCTCCATGAGATGAGGAAACTTCTGTTGAACTTGGTCCTTGGTGAACCACTTGCCTTGGTGCAGGAGTTGGCCAGCTTTGACAACCCGATACAGTTGGATCTTCTGTCGGCGAGTGTTCTTGATTTGCATGTCCATGATACAGTCTGTGGTGGCTTGTTCCATGCAATCTTGGTTTAACTCTTTTGGTGTGAGTTCTTTTGCAATGTCAGAGGTGTCCAATAGAGGTGGGAAGTAGGAACGAAGACAGTCTACATTGAATACTGGGTGCAGACCAACGAATGGTGGAATACTGAGCTCGAAGGCATTTTTCCCTACAGCCTTGGTGATGGTGTACGACCCATATCGGAGTAGGTGAATCTTGCGGTGGGGTCCAGTGAGGCACTCCTTCTGCAAATGTAGCCACACTTTTTCACCCACCTGGAATTTGTGTGGCACCCGATGTTGATCATGTCGTTGCTTGTACTTAGCATTGGCTATGTCCAATATGTCATGAACCTGTTGGCAGATGTGTTGAAAGTGCTCGATGAATTTGTTTACTTTGTCAGCTTCAGACTGGACATGAGCTGAATCGGCCTAAGTAGCTGTAAATGGCATGGCTATGTCAATGGGACATAGTGGCTGGAATCCCAAGCCCACCTGAAAGGTGCTATGGCCGATTGAGTTGTGGAGAGCCCGGTTATAACTGTGTTTTACATAGGGAAAGCTCTCATCCCATGTGCATGGATGCTTTGAATTATACATGCGAAAAATGTGTACAATCATCATGTTGACGACCTCTATCTAGCCATCATGGACTTGGTGAGCTTGGTGTCCAACATTGACCAGAGGCTGGACCAAAATGTGTTGAGGAACCTGCTGTCACGATCTGATATGATAGACTGTGGGATCCCAAAGTGCACCCACACTCGTTCAAAGAATATTTTAGCAGTGGCTTCTGCTGTGATATTCTTCTTGCAGGCCGCCATAATGGCCATCTTTGAGAATTTGTCAATGACCACGAAAACACAGTCATTTCCATGCTTAGTAGAAGGAAGGCCTGACATGTAATCCATGGAGATGGATTCCCAAGGTCGACTAGGGGTAGGTAGCGGAGTACAGATCCCTTGCTTCTTAATGGTCAGTTTGGCAATGGTGCAAGCAGTGCAGGATCCGATGTACTTCCCAACATCCTATCGAAGGTTCGGCCAATAGAAATACTTCTGCAGTACTACCATTGTTTTCTCAACCCAAAAATTCCTAGCGACTCGACTGTAGTGCGCTTCCCATATCATCTTGGCACGCTCGCTTGAAGGAACACAAAGGTGTCCCAGATGACATAATAGTGCATCTTGGAGGTGAAATTTTGGAACTTGCATACCCCCCAAGAGTGCCTTGTATGTGTAGCTAAATTCTGGATCGCTCTTGTAGAGAAATGGCCAATCAGAAGTCTCATGCCCACAAGAGTTGAGAACGGTGGTTATGGCCACGATCGATGGTTGGCTGAGGCAGTCTGCAACATTATTTGTGCTACCCTTCTTGTACTTGATGTTCAAATGAAATTTTTGCAGATATGTGGACCACTTCTGATGGCGATTGTTCTGCAACTTCCCTTGTGTCTGTATGAACTACAGGTCGATGTTCTGTGTGGATGATTGTCTCCTTCCCCAAAATGTAATGCTTCCATTGTCGACAAGCCTGCACAATGGAATACATTTCTTTGTCATAAGTGGGATACTTTCGAACTGTGTCGGACAATGTCTCACTGTGATATGCCACTGGATGCCCTTGTTGAGTAAGAACTGCCCCAATAGCATAGTCAGAGGCATCTGTCTCGATCTCAAATGGTTGTTGCAAGTCTGGTAATGTGAGCATTGGGGCAGAATAGAGGCAATGCTTCAATTCTACGAACGCCTTCTATTGAGATTCCAACTAACAAAATTCTTGCTTTCGCTCCTCCTTTGGTGACTCTGACTCAAGGCCAAGTGACAAGGAGAGAATCCCAACATGAACCTCCGGTAGAAATTAGCAAGACCCAGAAAGCTGCGAAGCTCTGTTATAGTGGTTTGGGCTGGCCAATCCTGAATGGCTTGGATCTTGGTTGGATCCACATGCACCCCCCTTTCATCAATAATGTATCCCAGATATTGAACCTGGGTCATGCCAAAAGTGCACTTCTCCAAATTGGCACACAACTTGTGTTGCCACAGTGTTTGGAGGACTTCTTGAATGTGGTGGAGGTGCTCTTCCCAAGTCTGGCTGAAGATCAGAATGTCATCCAAGTATACCACTACAAATGAGCTAGTGAATGGACACAAGATGTCATCCATCAACCTCATGAAGGTTGCGGGAGAATTTTTCAATCCGAAAGGCATGACGAGCCATTTGAAAAGGCCCTCCTTGGCTTTGAAGGCAGTCTTCCATACATCAGAGGGTTCGATTGGTACCTGCTGATACCCAGACTTCAAGTCGATCTTGCTGAAATATTTTTCCCCTTTGAGTTGGTCCAAAAGGTCATCAATCCATGGGATCAGGTACCTATTTCGGACAGTGATCTTGTTCAGTGCTCGATAATCAATACAGAGTCTCCAAGTCCCATCCTTCTTCTATACCAACACGATCGGGCTCCCACAGGGCGATGAACTTGGCCAGATGTGACCTTTTTGCAGCAGCTCCTGAATCTGCCTCTTGATTTCATCATTCTCCATAATAGAGTACCTATAGATTGTGTTAGCCATCAGTAAATTTTGTTTCAGCGAATGATGGCTAAAACAAGTCTTATGGTCTCAAGAACAAATTTCCTTCAAAAATTTGTGACTTCTTGCAGCCCCTTTGTGTCCCTTGTCCAAAAAGTCCTTTTCCCTAATATTTTCACTTTAAAACCCTTCAAAATCCTGTTGTTCCATAAAGAAGGAAATTTTTTTCCTAAGAACCCCATTTTCATCATTTCATTCCCTCCAATTTTCATAAAATGCCCCCTTTCCTCTTCGTTATCCTTAAAAACCTCCAAAAATCCATTTTAAAGCTATAAAACCCTCTTTATGGTTTAAAAACCCTCCCTTTTAACTATTGGAACTTGGAAAACCACATAAAAACTCACATTTTCCGCTTTTTATTAACAAAATAGGCTTTAAGCCCCTCAGGGCTTAAAACTTTGGCCTTTTTCAGTCATATGACCTAGCCCTGCAACTAGGTGCCTAAAACCTTTAGCCCCAACCCTCTTGCCCTAGCCCCGGTCCCTTACTCTTCCACTGGACCTATCTCGCCCCTTTCCTTCTAGCTCCTTCTCCCTTGTCTTTATTTACCCTCCCGAAGACAGATCTCCACCGTCGATCCGGGAGATCTGACGGCGGTAATTCACCCCGCCATCCCTTCCTTCCTTCCCTTCTTTTTTCTTATCCTTGCCTTATCACTCCATCATGCAACCTCCACCGTAGATCTATATAGATCAGCGGTCATCACCACCCCTCCTATCCATTGATCGCCCGACCCATATATATTCCTCCACCCTCTGCAACTATCTTTGTCGTCAATCTATATGATCCAACGACCCTCGTTCATCCCGACCTCAAACTCCCTCTGGACACACATCCCACTACTCAGTCCCCTCTCCCAATCCCCTCCTAACACCTATCCCCCACTAAACTCCTGCCTATGCAACTTTCCATCGCGCCCCCTCTCCGCACCGTCGGATCTGCCCCTCCTCATCCGACGGTGCAGATCGCATATCGCGTAAATTTACCAGTAAAGTTTTAATGCCCCAATAGCACGCGAGACCGCTAGTTTTGCGGGAGACACGTGACACTTTTTGATTAGATCGTGTTCGATTCATCGAAAATCGCTTACCACTCAATCATCGCGCAAAAACCATTCGTGGTTTTCGCAAAACCACTTTGCCCAAATTCGCGCCAAATACATTTTTAAACCGGATTTTCGTCAGTTTTCTTCATAAAACCTCTTCCCCCTACATATTCACCCCTTCTACACTGCTCCTCTACCTTCGATAGCCTCTACATGCAATATTTCCCTCCCTCGCAAGTTTTTATAACATGTTTTGTGGTTTTTGCAGGTTTTTGTGGTGGTTTTAAGGCTGAAACCCTTCCCACAATTCAGTAAAGGGCAGAACCAGAAGATATGGACCCTCGTGGTCCAAACAGAGGTAAAAAATCACTCAAAAATGGACTTCCAATCATAATTTCATAGTTGATCCGTGCTGTATGAGCACTGATTACATGGTCGAACCCTCCCAAGCGCCAAAGCCACTTGCACACACAACAAAGAAACAAAGATTAAGGAATTGAAGGTTTGAGCTTAAAATCAAGGGATTAAAGCGCAAAATTGAAGATCGAAAGGTTTAATCCAACAGTTAAAGGGCTTAATCCACGGTTTGAAGGGATAAACACAATAAATAAAGCCCGGAGATAGTTATAAAGGCCTAAAAGCAAGAATAAAGGGTTAAAAACATAAATATGGGAGACTGAGTAGTTTAACCCTACAATGAATATCGAAAGCCAAAGAAAAAGGGGATATTTAAATAAATACAGTCAGCAAAATTAGTTTAAAGGCCAAAAACAATACCAAGGCCTGAATCAATTAAAATTCATCAAAAGAACAAGTGGAGATCGAAGGAGAATGAAGAAGGCATGATCAGCCTTAAAAACATAAAATCAAAGTTAAAACAAAGTATCAAGGTATAAAGAGAGAGACAGAAGATTCAAAAGGGTTTAATTAGCAGATCAATGCTAAAAGGCCCTAAAAACACAGTTTAAAATGATGAAATAAAGGCAGATTAGGCCTAAAGAGCAGTTTTAGAAATAAATCAAGAAGACTTAGGCTTAAAAGATAGCCCCGGATACATCAAAGGAGCAGTTATTCATTTAATAACTCAAATTTGACACCTTCCACTTACTTTATGTCTCAAAGAGAAGATTGGCAATTATTACACAAAAAGATATCTAAAAAAAAAAACTGTCAGACAGTTATTGTAAAGATAGAAAAGGGCCTCAAAGTCAATCTTTTCAGCTGTTTCATCCTCAGGAAGTAAAGACAGATTTATTACACAGAGAAGTAGTTGAGAAACATTCCTACCTTATGCCTTGCATGGTTTTTAAGGATAGGATTGCATTTACTATGTCATTAATAACATTTTGAACCCTAGATGTTTCCACCTCCTCATTTACAGTATATATACTGCATTGGAACTCATTGTAGTGTGGGCATTTTGATAACTCTTTGAAGTAATACATAGCTCTGCTGAGATTGAAAATAATTTGATGTTTTGGAACCTATGGATGTTTTGACCTGCTTGTGGATGGAGAAAGCTCTGTCATTGGATCCCTGAGCTTGGTTGCTGGTGAAGTATTCTAAATTGTTAATGTTTTTCCTGCTTTCCATTCTATTTTCATCATTTTCTTACTTACAGTAGACTAAAAAGTTTAGGCTAAGAAATTTCTCCGAGAAGCACCTTAGACCTGTTTACTCTTTACTGTCTTTATGATTTCATCTGATGAAGGTTTTATTAAGCAGTTTGACTGATTTTTCAACCCTTATGCTAGTTTATTTCCTAAATAGTTCAATACAGTGGCCTCAAGAATGATTTATGGTTCTCCCTGCTACTTGCTGCCATTTGAAAACTGTTTCTGAAGTATCCTTTTAAAGTACCATTGTCCAAAGTCTGCCAAAGAGGTCTATTTTGATCATACCCTTTGTAGTTGCTCAAATAATTGTTTTGAAGGTCTTTATAGCTGTAATCATAGATGTTTAGGAGTTCCCTCTTCTATGAATGCAGTTGTTTGTGAATCTTGAATTTTTTCTTATCCTTGAAAGTGAAATCTTTGATCAAATAGAGCGTTCCTCAACTCTTAGATTTAATTTTGAAAGTTTGTCTTGAAATTGTTATTTAATGAAGTATGATTTGTAGAATTCCTGGTTAGCCCTGTCTATAAATACTCTTTCCTGTTTAACTGATGTTTTAAGTCCCTTTGTTGAGAAGTACATATAATTAAGGATTCTTAATTGCCCTTAGTTCTACTTTTCATTCTAAACCCTTAATGTTCATTTCATTTCACCTAAAAACTTTGTTGATCTAATAGCCAAGTTAGATTTGCCCTTTGATACCCCTAATTCATCTACAAACTTGTTACAAACTTCTACTTGACTCCATTGCCCAATGACTTAGAGATTTCCCTTTCCTATCTATGTTGCCTAAATCATCATGTCCCATCAAACAATCAAACAAACTTATGCTTAATAACTAGCCTAAAATCAACCATTTACAAGAAAACAAGTTATATCCTTGCAAAACAATTGAGAGATCCCTCTTTGAGACTAGGAGGGCTAGATCCTAGAGCTCTAAAGACTGGTTTATAAGTTTCCTTGTCATTTAGTATGCCAATCTGCTAAATCGCAAGATCCCAACATTTTGGTGACCACGGTGGGACCTTTTTAAGTAAAATCCCCTAAACAAGACACTCAGTATTCACTCAAGTGAAATATAGCTTCTTCAAGCACTACCTGCATAATGGTAATCATGATAGGATCTGTTTGAATTAGTGTCAATCTAAGTAACTCTTAGGATTCTAAGAGACCCGTATCAACCTTGAAGAAATCAACTAGTAAACCATAGAGTAGACTCTATTTGTTTCACCACCTTATCTAAGTGTTGAAACAAGTATAAGACACTCTCATAATCGGAGAAACACATAAAAACTCAAAAAACCCAAAAAAAATTCAGATTGGTTTTCAAATAAGCCATTGGTGGTGGACCATAAAACATTTTACCTTCATAAAAGCTAAAAATTTCCACCTGGTGATTCCACTAGCCCCAATAGGCCCATTACCTTACTAGTACTCCAAATTTCCTTCGGATTGTGTTAACCAGCCCTAAGATAGTTTAGAAAACTATTCCCCTATTATAGAAATCAGTGTGAGAGGAAGAATCTTGAAAAACAGTCCTAAAAACTTCAAACCTCTCTAAATTTTGGAAAAACTGAAATCTGGATTTACATAGGATCCATACTAGATCCCATCCAGATCCTAATCCCCCTACCATAGTTGACAATCAAAAAAGGATTTTGTGGAAGATTTATAGATATGGAAAACCCACTACTGATAGGACCATCCCAAGAACAAGATTTGTCCCTGAAAATCTTACAGTCTTGAAAGATCCTCACTTTGACTTACTTTACACAAAGAACCTATTCAGAAATAAGTCTCAAAGTGACTTAAACCAAGCTGATTTTGAAACCACATATTTGCAACATAGCTTTAGCAGAGAAGCCTCACCTTCTACTCCACCTGATTCTCATCTTCTTCATCATTTCAGCTCCTTCCATAACAAATCTGCTCATCATCAGTTCACTGGACCAAGTGTTTCTTCTACTCCTATCCACACATCCACTGTTCAAAACACTCCATTTCAGCCTACTTTCCCTCTTGTTAATCCACCTCTTGTAAATCCCCCATTATTTCCTATCATGGCAGCATGGTATGCTCCACTTGTGTTACCACAACCTCTGGTTCCCTTACCCAATGATTACCAATCCAAAATTCCCCATTTCACTGGAAATGAACCTACTACTGCCTAACAGCATGTAGATAAAATGAATGATGCCTTTGATTACATGGAAATAGAAGAAGAGACCATTAAGATGAGAATATTTTCTCAAAGTTTAGGAGGAGAAGCCAAGAAATGGTTTAAGGGCTTAGCTCCTCACAGTATTAATGATCTTCCTTCTTTATATCAAACATTCATAAACAAATGGGAAATCAGGAAGAACCCTCTCCAAATCCTTTAAGAATATACCAATCTCAAAAGAAACAGTGGGGAAGGTGTCCAAGAGTATTGCACTAGATTCAATAGTGTTTATAATGCACTTCCCCTAGACATGAAACCTCCATTAGGCTTAGCCTTGGCCAAATTTCTAGAGGGTTTTGATCCTGAAATGGCCTACCAGCTAAGAGAAAGAGACCCCTCAACTTTAGAAGATATGCAGAGGGGAGCCTTAAGTGTAGAAGAAAATCTGATTGAGAAAAGAGAAAATATGAGAGTAGAGAAAAGAGCTACATACAGGGATGATATAGTAGCATCAACCTCATCATCAGATACTAAAATTGATAACTTAGTAAAGGTAATGGAGAGGATTCTTGAAAAGATAAATCTGAATGATAGAGTTCCTCCTAGAGAAAACCAAAACAGAAACAGAAACCAAAATTTTAGAAAAGATCCTAATCAAGATAGGCAAAGAGATAATGACCAACAGATTAGGCCTCCCTTTCAACAAAACTATATTGATCAAGAAGAAGAAAGGGAAGTTGAAAGGTTGGAAGAAAATCATGTGAATCTGACAGGATCTAACAGTGAGACAGATGTTTTCCTCACTGAAGAAGAACAAGGATTCTTCTCTTCAGAACAAATTGAAAACAACCATGAAGATTCTGAAGATTACAGATAGGGGTTTGAAAATTCAATCATGGAGGTACACAAACAATACAATCTTAGAAGCAAAGGGAGCCCAGAAATTTCTAATGACAAAAACACTAGTACTGCTGTTAAGAAAACTTCAGAAAATCAGCCTAAGAAGATAGCAAGTAACACCAACACTTTGGCCAAGAATATTAATATAAATAAAGTCAAAAATAGTCATAAAAGTGTTGAACAAAGCTACCCTAGTGCTTCTACTAGTGGCCCTAACAAATCTGTCCCAAATAACAATCCAAATAAAAATCAAAAAATCAGAATTGTTGAAAGAGTTGTAAATGACAAAACAGATGTAAATATTTCAAGAACAATAGTTCCTTTCAGCCTTGAAGGGGAAACTGCCAAAATTAAAATCACCATACCCTTAGCTGAACTAGTAACTCAGGATGTATATAAAAACCAAGTTTTGAAAGCTTTGAATATAGGCAGTGACACTGATACTTTGAACTTGACAGATGATAAACCAGAGTTATTATTTGGTCTTGAAGTTGAAGGAAAATACCAAGAAGGGGTTGTCCCTCCCTTCTATGTTAGCCTGAATATACATGACAAAATCTTGCATAATGCCATGCTAGACTAAGGTGTTTCACACAATCTGATGCCCAAAGTAGTAATGGAAAGCCTAGGCTTAGAAATTACTAAACCATACAAAGACCTATACTCCTTTGATTCAAGCAGGGTCAAATGCTTAGGCCTAATCAAAGATCTATGTGTCAACTTGGCACAAATCCTTGCTAAGAGTCTAGTAATGGACATAGTAGTAGCTGACATTCCCCCTAAGTATGGCATGCTTCTATCTAGATCATGGGGAGCCAAACTACAGGGGAGCCTTCAAATGGACATGTCTTATGCCACCATCCCAGTATTTAATCAAACTAGAAGATTATACAGGGAATCCCACATGAAATACATGGTCAGCAACATAGATAGACCAAAAAATTCTCCTATCTACTCCATCCATTCAAATTTGGATTCCTTTATCTTATATAATGAAGATGAAATCAGCCAACTAGAAAAGGAAAACAAAGGAGAATTTACTCTACTAGAACATTCAAGTCTGCCATCAATTCAAGAAAAGAACAGTCCAGATTTTAGCAGCCTTGAACAACAGAAAGAAAATGAAAAAGCGATTGAAGTACCTTGGAAAATAAACTTTGATGACTCTTGTAGAAAATTAAGTGTAGGAGCTGGTGTATGGATACAGAATACAAACAAAGGATTTTCCTATAAACTGGATTTTCCATGCACAAATAACATTGTTGAATCTGAAGCCCTCCTTATTGGCCTACACTTACTCAAAGATATAGGAGCCAAAAGAATATCATTCCAAGGGGATTCTGAGGTAATTATCAGACAGATTAAAGGGGAATATTCAACCAAAAACCCAAAACTTAGAGAATATAGAAATGCTGCCCTTGATCTCCTAAAAACCTTTGAAAAATATGAACTCATTTTCATCCCAAGAGCTCAAAATAATCTAGCAAATGAGCTTGCCTTTGCTACTAGTAATTTCCAAATACCAAAGACAAATGAAAAAACTGATATAAAGGTAAAAAACATAACTGCAATACCTGACAATGAAGATTACTGGCAAGTGTTTGAAGGAGACAAACACATAGATGATTTTATGCAATCAAAGAATGATTTTTCCATACCAACTCCTACTTCAAGCCATGAATAAAACTGTTTTAATGAAGAACAAATTCCTGAAATAGAGTTGTCTTTTTCTACTAATATAAACCATTTGAACATCCTTTTAGAGCAGAAATAATTGACAATGCAGATCAGAAAGACCTGGAAGTTTTATAATGTAAAAATGATACAATTCCAAGAGGTCTTGCACCATTAGAACAGCTTTTTGATTTCAATGATGTAGCCAAAGAACTAAGAATGGAACCTATGGAAACAAACATAGAAGAACATAACATAGGCAGCCTAGTAGAACCCAAGATGATAAAACTATCCAGCACTCTCCCAGCTCATATCAAACAACAATACATAGAACTTTTCAAAGAATTTAAAAATGTGTTTGCATGGGGATACAAAGATCTAAAATCATATGACACCAGCATCATTCAACACAAAATTCCCCTTAAGGAAAATCAGAAACCTTTCAAACAAAAACTCAGAAGGATAAACCCTTTTTTATTTCCTTTAGTTGAGAAAGATATTAAGAAAATATATGATGTTGGGATCATAGTTCCTATCAGGTATTCAGAATGTGTTTCCAACTTAGTATATGTTAGGAAAAAGACTGGAGAAATTAGGCTCTACATTGATTTCAGAAATCTAAATAGAGCCTCCCTAAAAGACAATTATCCCTTGCCAAAGATGGATCATATACTTCAAAGGGTGGTTGGGTCTAAAATAATTTCACTATTGTATGGGTTCTCAGGTTACAATCAGGTTTTAGTACTCCCAAGTGACCAACATAAAACTGCTTTTACCACACCTTGGGGTACATTCATGTATGTCAAAATGCCATTTGGACTAATGAATGTAGGGGCCACCTTCCAAAGGTCCATGGGCATAGGCTTTTCAGAAGACATAGGCTATTTTATAGTCATTTACCTTGATGACATTACTTTTTTCTCTAAAAATGATGAAGAAAACTTGATTCATTTAAGAAAAGTTTTTGAGAAATGTAGGAAATATGGCTTATCTTTGAATCCCAAAAAGACACTCTTTGGTCTCCAAGAAGGAAAGCTTCTTGGCCACATAATTTCTGAAGAGGGAATCAAAGTAGACCCTAAAAGGGTTGGTGGCATATTGAAAATCAACCATCCTAGAAACCTCAAAGAATTACAATATTCCATTTGGAAGATAATTTTTTTAAAGAGATTCATCCCCAACCTTGTTGAGCTATTAAGAAATATCACAAACATTCTTAAGAAAGAAGTAGGTGTTAAATGGAAAATACAAGCTAAACAATCATTTGAACTAGTGAAACAAGCTCTCACTCAAACACCAGTTCTCATAAGTCCTGATTTCACCAAATATTTCTATATATTTTCCTTTACATGTGAACATACAATAGCTGTAGTATTACTGCAAAATAATGACATGGGGCATGAACAACCTATATCATTTTTTAGTAGGGCCTTAAGAGATGCTCCACTCAAGTATAACATCATGGAGAAACAATCCTTAGCCTTGGTAAAAGCATTGAAAGACTTTAGAGTCTACATTTTACATTCTCACATCATTGCTTTTGTCCCACATACTGTTTTCAAGGACATTATAAGACAAGACCCTGATGGTAAAAGGGGAAAATGGATTGCTATTATTTTGGAATATGACTTAGAAATCAGGCCTACTAGATTAATCAAAGGGCAAGGATTAGCAAAACTAATGGCCGACTCAAATTTCCAAGCATAGATATGAATATGGTTGATGTCTTAGAGGAAACAGAAGAATTCATAGCTCCATTATTGAAGAAAATTTTCTGAATTCACCTTGGTATGCTGATATCATATATGTGCTACTTTATTTGAACCCCTCCTTCTCTATCTAAAACTAAAGCTAGATTTTTGAAGCAGAAGGCCTTAAATTATTGCATATTATATGGGGTTCTATATTGGAAGAACGTTGTTGGAATATTTCTTAAATGCTTGCTTGAGATTGATGCAGAAAGAATCATGCATGAGCTGCATGAGGGAGAATGTGGTGGACATCTGTACTGGAAGACTACAACAAATAAAATCCTCAGATCTGGTTACTATTGGCCCACCCTTTTCCCAGATACTCAAAAAATTGTCATGACTTGCCATAAGTGTCAATTTTTTTATGGCAAGAGAAAGCTCCTACCTTTACCCTTTCATCCCATTAGTGTTGAGGCTCCTTTCCAACAATGGGGATTAAACTTCATTGGGGAAATCCACCCATCTTCATCAGCCCAACATAAGTGGATCCTCATTGCCACTGATTATTTTACCAAGTGGATAGAAGCCATACCCTCTAGGAATGCTACTGACACTGCCATTATCAAGTTCCTTGAAACCAACATACTATCCAGAATTGGTTGTCCTAGAAAAATGATCACAGATAATGCTATTGTTTTCAATTCCAAAAGAATGGTTGACTTCTGCCATAAATACCATATCACCTTGGGTCATTCCACTGCCTACTATCCTCAAGGAAATGGATTAGTTAAATCCTCCAACAAAAGCCTTGTCAATATTATCAAAAAACTATTTAAACAGAATCAGAAATCATGGCATAGTAAGCTTATTCATGCTTTATGGGTTGATATATTAACCACCAAAAAGTCAATAAATATTTCCCCCCATCAACTGGTTTATGGCATGGATGCAGTCTTCCCAACCTCTTTAGGAGTTCCAGTCATGAAACTCCTCCAAGAAGTAAAATATGAGGAAAATGATATGCAGAGAAGAATAAATCAGACCATTCATTTACAGCAGTCCAGAGAGGAAGTATATAAGAGAAAAAAAATAGTCCAAGAAAGCATCAAGAAGTTATTTGACAAGAGGATTAAAGAAAATGATTTCCAAGTTGGAAGTGTAGTTCTAAAGTGGGATTCTAGAAGGGAAGAAAATGGAAAACATGGCAATTTGAAAATCTGTGGAAGGGGCCCTACATTATTCATTCTATCAGGGGTCACAATGAATTTCTTCTGCAAGAGCTGAATGGAGAAGATTTATTTGGAGGTCCTGTCAATGGTAGGATGCTCAAGCACTACTTCTGTCAAAAGTCCTAGTTTCAAGGCTTTTATTTTTTCACTGTATATAACATTACTTTTCAGTTTGAAGAAAAAGAAAAGAACACAAAAAAAATAGAAAAGGAAAAGAAGGCAAATTCAAAAGAGGTACAGCCCCATACCAAAAAAGAGAAATTTTCTGAAAGTGTGCAAGCTTAAAAGCTACTACTTGAGGAAACACTGCTATTTAGTCATACAACCTAATCATGACTAGATAAATTTCAATTTGCTGCTGATAGGTTAGTGAATTAGATTAGCCAAACAATTTAATCTTGGCTTATCAGTAGAATAGATTAGGATACAAAGGAAATGGTTCTAACAAGCTCAACATCTGAACCAAGAAAAGAAAAAGATAGCTCTAAATAGATCAAAACTAGAGCTGGAAAAAGACTAGAAGGATGTTTATAATTTTCAGATCTTAAGCCTTCACCATTTTGTTTTATTTTTCTGCAAATAAATTCTATGTGCAGCTTGTACATACAACCATAGACACCATAGAAAATTAGACAGTCTATTCCCGATTTGACTGTGTTTAAAATTTCATGTTTTAGAAATAGAGAATAAAATCTGTCAAATGGCTTAATCTTGACAGATAGTAGCTTAGGTAGAAAAATAAAGAGTTCAACAATTTAATCTAGACTCTTGGAAGAGATAAGGATAGGATTAGATATTTTGTTTACTGTTTTCAAAAATAAAATGTCAAAGAGTTTCCTAGTTCAAATGCACTCAAAAAGGAAGAAAAAATGCTAGGACAAAGTAAGATTGGGTAGGTAGAGATGTTGTTTTGAATAAGTTACATGTTGCAGATTGATAAAGGTTGTCCTTTTCAGAGAAAAATCAGCAAGAAAAGAAGAAATATGCCCGATGGATGAGGCATTGGCCTACTGAAACTCAAATATTTCTGAGGTCCTGGACACCTAAAAGGACAGTTGTCCTCCCCAAATGGAGCCACTGTTAGCCATCAGTAAATTTTGTTTCAGCAAATGATGGCTAAAACAAGTCTGATGGTCTTCAAGAAACAAATTTCCTTCAAACATTTGTGACTTCTTGCAGCCCCTTTGTGTCCCTTGTCCAAAAAGTCCTTTTCCCTGATATTTTCACTTCAAAACCCTTCAAAACCCTGGTGTTCCATAAAGAAGGAAAAATGTTTCCTAAAATCCCCATTTTCATCATTTCATTCCCTCCAATTTTCATAAAATGCCCCCTTTCCTCTTCATTATCCTTAAAAACCTCCCAAAATCCCTTTTAAAGCTATAAAACCCTCTTTATGGTTTAAAAACCCTCCCTTTTAACTATCAGAACTTGGAAAAACACATAAAAACTCACTTTTTCCGCTTTTTATTAACAAAACAGGCTTTAAGCCCCTCAGGGCTTAAAACCTTGGCCTTTTTCGGTCATATGACCTGGCCCTGCAACCAGGTGCCTAAAACCTTTAGCCCCAGCCCTCTTCCCTTAGCCTTGGTCCCTTACTCTTCCACCAGACCTATCTTTCCCCTTTCCTTCTAGCTCCTTCTCCCTTGTCTTTATTTACCCTCCCGATGACAGATCTCCATCGTTGATCTAGGAGATCTGACGGTGATAATTCACCTTGCCATCCCTTCCTTCCTTCCCTTATTTTTTCTTATCCCTGCCTTATCAGTCCATCATGCAACCTCCACCATAGATCTATATAGATCAGCAATCATCACCGCCCCTCCTATCCATTGATTGCCCGGCCCACATATATTCCTCCACCCTCTGCAACTATCTCCGCCATCGATCTATATGATCCAATGGCCCTCATTCATCCCGACCTCAAAATCCCTCCAGACCCACATACCACTACTCATTCCCCTCTCCCAATCCCCTCCTGACACATGTCCCCCATTAAACTCCTGCCTATGCAACTTTCCGTAGCTCCCCCTCTCCGTACCGTCAGATCTGCCCCTCCTCATCCGACGGTGCAGATCGCATATCGCGTAAATTTATCAGCAAAGGTTTAACACCCCAAAAGCACGCGAGACCACTGGTTTTGTGGGAGCCACGCGACACTTTTTTATTAGATCGCATTTGATTCATCGAAAACCGCTTACCACTCAATCATCGCATGAAAACCATTCGCAGTTTTCGCGAAACCACTTTGCCCAAATTCGTGCCAAATACAGTTTTAAACCGGATTTTTTCTGGTTTTCTTCATAAAACCTCTTCCGCCTGCATATTCACCCCTTCTTCACTGCTCCTCTGCCTCTGATAGCCTCTGCATGCAGTATTTCCCTCCCTCGCAGGTTTTTATAACATGTTTTGTGGTTTTTGCAGGTTTTTGTGGTGGTTTTAAGGCCGAAACCCTTCCCACAGTTCAATAAAGGGCAGGACCAGAAGATATGGACCCTCGTGGTCCAAACAGAGGTAAAAAATCGCTCAAAAAGGGACTTCCAGTCATAATTTCATAGTTGATCCATGCTTTATAAGCACTAATTACATGGTCGAACCCTCCCAAGCGCCAAAGCCACCTGCACACGCAGCGAAGAAACAAAGATTAAGGAATTGAAGGTTTGAGCTTAAATTCAAGGGATTAAGGCACAAAATTGAAGATCAAAAGGTTTAATCCGACAGTTAAAGGGCTTAATCCATGGTTTGAAGGGATAAACACAATAAATAAAGCCCGGAGATAGTTATAAAGGCCTAAAAGCAAGAATAAAGGGTTAAAAACATAAATATGGGAGACTGAGCAATTTAACCCTACAATGAATACTGAAAGCCAAAGAAAAAGTGGATATTAAATAAATACAATCAGCAGAAATAGTTTAAATGCCAAAAACAATACCAAGGCCTGAATCAGTTAAAAATTCATCAAAAGAACAAGTGTAGACCAAAGGAGAATGGAGAAGGCATGATCAGCCTTAAAAACATAAAATCAGAGTTAAAACAGAGTATCAAGGTATAAAGAGAGAGACAGAGGATTCAAAAGGGTTTAATTAGCAGATCAAGGCTAAAAGGCCTTAAAAACACAGTTTAAAATGATGAAATAAAGGCAGATTAGGCCTAAAGAGCAGTTTTAGAAATAAATCAAGAAGACTTAGGCTTAAAAGATAGCCCCAGATACATCAAAGGAGCAGTTATTCATTTAATAACTCAAATTTGACACCTTTCACTTACTTTATGTCTCAAAGGGTAGATTGGCGGTTATTACACAAAAAGATATTTAAAAAAAAAAAATTGTCAGACAATTATTGTAAAGACAAAAAAGGGCCTCAAAGTCAATCTTTTCAGTTGTTTCATCCTCAGGAAGTAAAGACAGATTTATTACATAGAGAAGTAGTTGAGAAACATTCCTACCTTATGCCTTGCACGTTTTTTA
This sequence comes from Pinus albicaulis, assembly GCA_034641835.2. NCBI lineage: Eukaryota > Viridiplantae > Streptophyta > Pinopsida > Pinales > Pinaceae > Pinus > Pinus albicaulis. The sequence continues at coordinate 162,939,488 of CM076575.1, read as the reverse complement.
AGGATAGGAATTCATTTACTATGTCATTAATAACATTTTGAGCCCTAGATGTTTCCACCTCCTCATTTACAGTATATATACTACACTGGAACTCATTGTAGTGTGGGCATTTTGATAACTCTTTGAAGTAATACATAGATCTGCTGAGATTGAAAAGAATTTGATGTTTTGGAACCTGTGGATGTTTTGACCTATTTTTGGATGGAGAAATCTCTATCATTGGATCCCTGAGCTTGGTCGTTGGTGTAGTATTCTAAATTGTTAATTTTTTTCCTTTTTTCAATTATTTTTTCATCATTCTCTTACTTACAGTATACTAAAAAGTTTAGGCTAAGAAATGTCTCCTAGAAGCACCTTAGACCTGTTTAGTCTTCACTGTCTTTATGTTTTCATCTGATGAAGGTTTTAATAAGCAGTTTGACTGCTTTTTCAACCCTTATGATGGTTTATTTCCTAAATAGTTCAATACAGTGGCCTCAAGAATGATTTATGGTTCTCCCTACTACTTGCTTCCATTTGAAAATGGTTTCTGAAGTCTCCCTTTAAAGTACCATTGTCCAAAGTCTGCCAAAGAGGTCTGTTTTGATCATACCCTTTGTACTTGCTCAAATAATTGTTTTGAAGGTATTTATAGCTATAATCATAGATTTTTAGAAGTTCCCTCTTCTATGAATGCAGTTGTTTGTGAATCTTGAATGTTTTCTTATCCTTGAAAGTGAAATCTTTGATCAAATAGAGCGTTCCTCAACTCTTAGATTTAATTTTGAAAGTTTGTCTTGAAATTGTTATTTACTGAATTATGATTTGTAGAATTCATGGTTAGCCCTATATATAAATACTCTTTCATGTTTAAATGATGTTTTAAGTCCCTTTGTTGAGAAGTACATATAATTAAGGATTCTTAATTGCTCTTAGTTCTACTTTTCATTCTAAACCCTTAATGTTCATTTCATTTCACCTGAAAACTTTGTTGATCTAATAGCCAAGTTAGATTTGCCCTTTGATACCCCTAATTCATCTACAAACTTGTTACAAACTTCTACTTGACTCCTTTGCCCAATGACTTAGAGATTTCCCTTTCCTATCTATGCTGCCTAGATCATCATGTCCCATCAAACAATCAAACAAACTCATGCTTAATAACTAGCCTAAAATCAATCATTTACAAGCAAACAAGTTATATCCTTCCAAAAAAATTGAGAGATCCCTCTCTGAGACTAGGAGGGCTAGATCCTAGAGCTCTAAAGACTAGTTTATAAGTTTCCTTGTCATTTAGTATGCCAATCTGCTAAATCACAAGATCCCAACAGATCGATCCATTAGGTAGCGACGCACCTGGGATCAGGTCAATGGGGTGCTTGACCTGACAGTGTAGAGGCACCCCTGTGGGTGAGGTGAAGATGTCCCCATACTCCTCCACAACCTTGTCCATTTGTTGTTGTCGTGTAGAGGAGCCATGTCTGGAGGTCGTGGCCACAATATTCTTCTTGCCCTGGGGGCAGATCATCAAGAAAACAAATTTCTTGGTTTGGAAAATGAGCATACTACATTGTTTTGTAGTAAACAAAGAGATAGTGGGAGGCGGTGATACCTCTGGTATCCTATACAATTTATTTCCCAAATTAACAATAACAGCGTGAGGTCGAGACTCATACACAGCATGTCGCTTCCACAAGTATGGTGTGCCTAATAATACATCAGAAACATCAATAGGATAAATGTCACACAATACCTCATCCATGAAGGGCTTGATGCTATAGGGAAGGTGGCACTATTGGCTGACGCGGAGATCCCATCCTTTTTGAAGCCACCCGATGGTGTATATTTGTGGGTGCGCTGTGGTCGGCAAGCCCAACCGCTTCACGAAATCTGCTGAAATGAGGTTCGTTTGGCTCCCATTTTCGACAATGAACCGTAGTGGGGAACCCTTTACCCACATCTGGGAGTGGAAGAGACACTCTACCTCCTCTGGATCTTCTGGTTCCTCCTTCTGTTGAGATTGCAACAAGATGATGAGCTTAGTGGAAAGAAGTCGCCTTCACTAAGTGGGCCCACAGCTATTTTTGGCGCAAAGTCTATTTTTAGACTATGTCTATTTTTAGACATATGGATCATGTTCTATGAGTTGCAGGATGCTATTTGTGGATGTTTGGTCAAGTCGGAAAAAATAGATGGACTTCTATTTTTAGACATACTGGGAGGAATCTATTTTTAGATTGCCAGTCTAAAAATAGATATGTCGAATATTATTAGCTCTTAATAATATTTGGACTCTAAACATTATCTTATCCTCTTGGAGCACTTCAGTTAAGTGCACAGATGTGGCACATGCAACTGAAAGAAGGAATTGCACTATTCCTGAGGGTTAAGTGGAGCTATTGCATGGAGACTTCAGTTAGAACTCATGTGACAGAGTTTGGTGGAGTTGATTGAGGAAGTTAGTGGAGTTGTATTCAGATTAACTCAGTTAAACATAGTTGAGCGAGTTGTATCTAGTCTAACTAATTGTTACACTAGTGAGAGTGGTGTGAATTAATTATTAATTAATTCACTAATTATTAACTCATAAATCAACTAAAGAATACATCAGTTAACTTCAGTGCATGGGCAGTTTCAGTGGAGACCAGTGAAGAGGTAGGTGAAAGAGCAAGTGTGACTATCAGTTGTGACCATACTGGTGCATGAGTTTGCACCACACATTGATGGAGATGCCAATGAGGATTGCACAGTACACACCAAGTGGATTTGAACTCAGATTGGGACATTATTCATCTTGGATTGCGCAGTAGAGGCAGGCTAACAGGTGGAGCAGATTGGAGCATGTGTTTTTCTAGATCTAAGCTTGTGTAGTGTGTAACAATTGGAGATTGTACTGAGAGTTTGTGAGGAGTTTGTACAATGATTGTTACATGATCTCTATCATTATAACATACAGATAGTTGGGGCTTTTTAGCTTTAAGCTTTCCCATAAATACTGTGTTTATATGTGTGATTGTTTATGGTTTTAATGTGCGCATGCGATTGTTTATATTTCCGCAATTAATGATCAATGGTAGAAGAGATTATGTATTATGCATGAAGCTCTCATATAGTGTCCTCGATCAGATAACTTTGCGGAATAATTTAATATTTATTCAAATTTCCACATGGTATCGGAGCGATATTGATCATTGGAGCAATTGCAAAACATTGAAGCGGTTGAGTTTTGTGTTGGTGGAATTCGAATTTGCAGCAGTGTTTTCTTGGTGTCGAAGTTGAGATGTCTTTCAACGGATTGTGATTGGAGTATGCCCTTAAGGGCAGCTCGAATAATATTGCATGGAAGGATAGGATGGAGGCGGTGCTAGATGAAAATGGGTTGAAGGAGTTCATAGATGCAGAAATTCCAAATCCTACTTCTACTGATGTTGCCGTACTTGACGCATGGCAAAAGAAGACAGCAAAGTGTCGAAGGATTCTGTTGGAGGGCGTGAAGGATCACATAGTGTCCAGCCTTCATGGTAAGGCTTCTCCATTCTTGATGTGGAAATCCTTGACAGATTTATTCCAAAGAAAGAGCGACCAGAGGAAGTTGGCGCTCAAGGATAAACTCAGAAACATAAATATGGAGAAAGGCGACAGTATGCCCAAGTACCTCACGAAGTTCACCCAATGCAGGGATGAGCTGGGAAGTGTGGGGGTGACTGTAGATGATGAGGACTTGGTGAGCTTGGCTCTCCTTGGGCTTTCGAAGAGTTGGCATTCCTATTAGGACTCTGTCAATGGTCGGGAGAAATTGCCAGGATGGGAGCGACTTTGGTCGGATCTTGTGCAAGAGGAGATAAGGCGGAGTACCAGGGACGGATCTTCATCAAGGAACTTTGATGAAGAGAATTGCGCTTTGGTTGCCAAAGCAAAGAAGGGGAAGACCAAGAAAGCTTCTCAATCCGGTGCGAAAGGCAAGAAGCAGGACATGTCCAAGGTGAAGTGCTTTCACTGTCACCAACACGGACATTATGCCACAAATTGTCCGCAGAAGAAGAAAAATAAGCAGGCTGCTGGGACTGTAGCTGGAGAGGCCTTAGCCTCGCAGTTTGAGCTGGATTTTTTGTTGATCGCATGCTTGGTTTCAAGTGTGGCGGGATCAGTGTGGTTTCTAGACAGTGGTGCATCTTTTCACATGACAGGAGATCAAGATTTGTTTACTGATCTGGATGAGAAAGATCTTGGAGTGCACATCGAGATGGGCGATGATGGTAGATACAGTGCGACTAGTATCGGTACCATTTCCTTTGAGAGGGAGTCTGGTAAACCCTTCATATTGAAGGAAGTGATGCATGTTCCAGGATTGAAGAAGAATCTTATCTCTGTGGCGATGTTAGAAGACAAGGGATATGATGTTTTCTTTAGCGAGGGAAAGGCTTTCCTGCGCAGTAAGGCAACTGGTGAGACCTGGAGGATAGGGGTTCGAGTTAAGAACCTTTATCAATTATAGGTAGATGGTTGCGCAGCAATGGCAGGCAAGGCAGAAGGAGTGGTGAGCCGGGATGATGGCGAGTTGTGGCACCGGAGATTGGGCCACCTTCACCATGGAGCTTTGAAGATACTGCAGCAGATTTTTACTGGGCTTCCTAAGGGTACTCTTGCGCAGTCAGATCAATGCAAGGGATGTTCCTTGGGGAAATTTGTGAAAGCCACCTTTCACGAGAAGGATAGTCGCGCCACGATGATCCTTGAGAGAATTCACACAAACGTGTGTGGACCTTTCTCAGTAGCTTCGACAGCAAAGCACAGGTACTACGTGATCTTTGTTGATGATTTTTCTCGGAATTGTTGGATCTTCTTCATGCAGAAGAAGAGCGAGACATACTCAAAGTTCTGTGAGTTCAAGGCACTGGTTGAGAAAGAATAGGGGAATCAGGTGAAGGCTCTTAGGAGCGACAATGGTGGTGAATTCATCTCTGGTGAATTCAAAGAATTTTGTAGCACAGAAGGAATTCAAAGAGAGCTCATAGCACCTCATAACCCACAGCAGAATGGGGTTGCTGAACGGAAGAACATAACGATCGTGGGTGCTGCACGGGCGATGTTGCATGATCAGGGCCTACCCATTCACTTGTGGGCGGAGGCATGAAATACTGCAATATATGTGCAGAACCGTTGTCCTCACAGGATACTTGGCATGAGTACACTCGAGGAGGCATTTTCTGGTAAGAAGCCTGATATTTCCCATTTGAGGATTTTTGGTTCACCTGTTTACATTCATGTGACGAAGGATGCCAGGAAGAAGCTGGAGCCGACCACAAAGGTTGAGATATTTGTGGGGTACACTGATACGCCCCACAACTATTGTGTGTATTTTCCAGACAATCGCAAGACTGTTGTGCGACGGGATATCAAATTTTAGGAGGAGAAATCCATGAAGTGTTTGCTTGAGAGGGAGCCACACTTGCATGCAGATGAGGAGCTATTAGTTCCTAAGGATGAGCCTCAGGATTTGGATCAGCCACAAGAGGAGGTTCATGGAGTGGAAGAGACCACTCAGGTAGCGCCAACCATCAGAGGGCAGAAGCGCACTACAGAAGCTGAGCGACTGGCTCAAGATGCAGAGAAGGTTGTAGGAGCACCTACATCATAGCGCAGACAGAGACAGTCACCTGACCAGTATACTGGATACAAGGCTCCTATGAGCAAGTGTATCGTGACAGAGCCATCCTCTTTCGAGGAAGATGTGGAGGATCCCGCATGGGTAGATGCCATGGTGGAAGAGTATGATTCGATTGTCAGAAACATTGCATGGGATATTGTCCCGAGACCGGAGGGGAAATCAGTGGTGGGTTCGAGATGGATCTACAAAGTGAAGCAGGCAGCTGACAGGAGTGTGGAGAAGTACAAGGCAAGATTTGTTGCCCGAGGCTTTTCACAGATTGAGGGGGTCGATTATGAGGAGACCTTTTCACCTGTCACAAGGTATTCTTCCATACGGACAATTCTTTCTCTCTCAGCGTAGATGGGGTGGCACATTCATTAGATGGATGTGAAGACTGTGTTCCTCAATGGGGTGATTGAGGAGGAGGTGCACATAGAGCAGCCTGAAGGTTTTGAGATCTTCAACAGCGATTCGCATGTGTGCAGGCTCAAGAGAGCGTTGTATGTGTTGAAACAAGCACCTCGTGCTTGGTACACACAGATAGACATTTATTTCACCGGACTTGGATTCTCCAAGAGTGAGGCAGATCCTAACCTATACCAGATTGTGGTGGAGGGTAAGTTGCTGATCATTGTACTTTATGTAGATGATTTGATTTTGACGGTTGATGAGTTGTTGATACTTTCATGCAAGGAGGATCTTGCTAGAGAGTTTGAGATGAAGGACTTGGGCCTCCTTCATTATTTCCTGGGATTGGAAATTTGGCAGCGCAGTGATGGACTGTTTGTTTCTCAGGGTAAGTATGCCCGGGAGATACTGGAGAAGTTCAACATGCATGGCTGCAAGCCTGTTGATACTCCTCGTCCTGGAGGTTGGAGGAAGGAGGATGCTACTTCGGTGGAGGTAGTGGATGCCACTGTTTATCGACAGTTGGTGGGGTCGCTTATGTATCGAGTCAATACACGACTGACATATGCTATGCTGGTAACCGGCTTTCACGAAGCTATGGTTAGTTGTTACATATCTCACGGAAGGCGGAAAGCCCGAGATCTTCTATCCTCGAAAGGCACATCGGGATATGTATTATGGTACGGAGCCGGTCGGATGAGGTGGCGTGGCTACGGGTCTGGAGTGGGTGGCTGCCAAAGCAGAGACGGGGAAGAGCAAGACACGGAGGGATTTTCGGTGTCGAGGTCGGCTTAAGGCCGGTTTCTTGAGTACGGTGGGGCCTTGAAGTTCGTGGCACTCGGTTCGGTAGAGGTGACAGTATATGGCGGCAAGTTTGGGTGCATGCGAGGCTATATGGATGAGGAAGATACGGAGGCCGGGTTGTTCGGTTCACACTTAGAGCCTACTGTGATTTATTGTGATAATCAGAGTTGCATCAAACTCTCGGTTATTCCAGTATTTCATGATAGATCTAAACACATTGACATCTGGTATCATCATATCAGAGATTGTGTGCAGTGGAAGGTCATGTTACTTTCATACATTCCTACGGAGGATCAGGATGCTGGCATCTTGACGAAGGCGCTCACCAGGAGAAAATTCGAATACCACAGGGGCAGGATAGGGGTTGCAGATAATCCATATCTTGTTGAGAGGGAGTGTTGAGATTGCAAGAAGATGATGATCTTAGTGGAAAGAAGTCGCCTTCACTAAGTGGGCCCGCAGGCTATTTTTGGAGCAAAGTTTATTTTTAGACTATGTCTATTTTTAGACATATGGATCATGTTCTATGAGTTGCAGGATGTTATTTGTGGATGGTTGGTCAAGTCAGAAAAAATAGATGGACTTCTATTTTTATACATACTGGGCGGAATCTATTTTTAGATTGCGAGTCTAAAAATAGATATGTCAAATATTATTAGCTCTTAATAATATTTGGACTCTAAACATTATCTTATCCTCTTGGAGCAATTCAGTTAAGTGCACAGATGTGGCACATGCAGCTGACAGAAGGAATTATGCTATTCCTAAGGGTTAAGTGGAGCTATTGCATGGAGACTTCAGTTAGAACTCATGTGACAGAGTTTGGTGGAGTTGATTGAGGAAGTTAGTGGAGTTGTATTCAGTTTAACTCAGTTAAACATAGTTGAGCGAGTTGTATCTAGTCTAACTAATTGATACACTAGTGAGAGTGGTGTGAATTAATTATTAATTAATTCACTAATTATTAACTCATAAATCAACTAAATAATACATTAGTTAACTTCAGTGCATGGACAGTTTCAGTGGAGACCAGTGAAGAGGTAGGTGAAAGAGCAAGTGTGACTATCAGTTGTGACCATACTGGTGCATGAGTTTGCACCACACATTGATGGAGATGCCAATGAGGATTGCGCAGTACACACCAGGTGGATTCGAACTCAGATTGGGCCGTTATTCATCTTGGATTGCGCAGTAGAGGTAGGCTAACAGGTGGAGCAGATTGGAGCATGTGTTTTGCTAGATCTGAGCTTGTGTAGTGTGTAAAAATTGAAGATTGTACTGAGAGCTTATGAGGAGTTTGTACAATGATTGTTACATGATCTCTATCAATATAATATACAGATAGTTGGGGCTTTTCAGCTTTAAGATTTCCCATAAATACTGTGTTTATATGTGTGATTGTTTATGGTTTTAATGTGCGCATGTGATTGTTTATATTACCGCAATTAATGATCAATGGTAGAAGAGATTATGTATTATGCATGAAGCTCAAATAGTGTGTGATCAAGATAATCTCGGTGAATAATTTAACAGTTATTCAAATTTCTACACCTTCTGGATCTTCATAGTGGCAACAGTGGCATTGGGCTCTGCATCAATAATCTTCTTCCCTTTGTCATTCACCTTGTCAGGTTCTGATTCAGAGTCGGAGCATGCATCTAATTCAGAAGTCCTTATCTCAGACACCAACAATTGCTTGGCCTGACACTCACTTGTGTTGTGAGTGGAGCTCTTATGGAACTCACACCACTTTCCCGTGTCCTTCTTTGGCTTTGCAGTGTTTTTCTTCGCTTGTGTCTTTGGCAGGTTGTCTTGGGCCGCCATGCCTTGGCTTTGTCCTTTGTTATGTGGTTTGGGGGCACCTTTCCCTTTCTTTTGATTCACAACTCCAAAGTCTCGCTTCTTCTGTTTGAATTTCTGCTCAATATTGGCAGCATACCTATATGTCGTACCAAGCGAGGAGATGTTGAGGAACTCCATTTCCTCCTGAATATATCTGTGTAGACAACCACGATATTTTAGCACCAAATGTTTCTCAGAATTTTTGATACCCAACTGAACTGAAAATGGAAGTACTTGAAAATTTGTGTAAGGTATCCACTTTCATTAAATTAAATGGGAAACTTCTTAGATCTATTCCAGAGATTGACTGTAGGGGCATTTACTGGATATGTCACCTTTGATAAAAGGATGAGATCCAGAGGCTACCTGACCCTTTACAGACTCTGTCTTTAGAACTTGAAGAAGATAACACTCATGATCTGAAAATGAAATGACTTGTATTTGTTGTTCAAGGTATTCATTTCCATAAAATTATATGTGCAAATTGTCATTCATGTATTGCAATTGAAACAAAGTGTTTTTGGTAAATTTATGAGTCTTATGTGTGAAGGAGTGTTATTTCTTTTTACTATTTAACATATTAAATCTAAAAAACACAACAATATAAAATCACATAATATAACATAGCAGTTGATGAGGCAGTTCACCCCTCGTGGGCTACATCTTCCGGGTCCAAGGCCCCCAAATGGGCATGTCCTTGCTCTTATTAGATGCTAAAATTGGTTATACATTGATAAGAATGCCTAAACAAGCAAAATAATATGTAGAAATGAGTTCAGAACACAGAAAACAGTAAATATTGGCTTTTGTTTCACCTCCAATGGTTAAGCATAGCCCAATACAGCTCCAACACTCCCTAGGCCCTTATGGCTCTCCAAGCTTCTCTGCTGAAAAATTACCTGAATATGAGCTCAGTTGCCTCTGCAACCTACACCATTGGCTCTGGAATGCTCAAAATACCCAAAATAAAAAATAAAAAAAATTCACTCCAAGAGTTTTTTTCTAGTAAAAGTTATGCCCAACTGAAGTTTTGTCCAGTTTGGCCTAAAAACCCTCCACCAAAATAGCAATTTCCGCCTGATTTGGGGGATCCGCTCCAGTTTAGCCGCTTGGGTTATTATGCAATAAATGTTAAGGTTAAAGCGGTCACATGCAAACCACAATATTTGGAGCGTTTAACGTTAACAAACCATAAAACATAACCGTGTATTGCTGACCCGTGGTTGTTCACAACCAACTCGCGGGTATGGTGGACCCGCGTGCACGTTCGACCCGCCATTGTGTTCACACTTAATGCTATTGGAAATGTTGTCATTGATGGAAAAGGAGACAGCATATAAGAGAGGGATAAAAAGAGGTAGCAAGATGCAAAGAGGCTCGAGCAGCAACAAAAGAAGCAAGGACCGTGAGATGAAACGGTCGAATAGCAGAGGACGCAAAGACAGAGAAAGGAGGCAGAACTAGAGGAGGCAGAGCAGCAAAGGCAGAGACAGAGAATATAGGCAGAGATGAAATGGTCGAGCAACAGAGGCAGAGACAGAGAATACAGAGGTAGAGTCGTTAACAAAAAGTGAAATGATCAAGCAGAGGCGAAACCAAGAAGCTAAAATACAACGGGGTTAGGTGTATATGGGATAAAGCACAATCTATAAATTTAAACGAAGCATGAAGGTTTAATAAAACTTGGATGCGAAGTTATAAAATACCGGAACCCGGAGTCAAGAGAGGAACCCTGAGCAAACAGTGAAAACGGTGCTCAAAAACTAGTGGGTTCGCGCGTTGGTTGAAGTGGTAAGCAGTGTTGCCAAAATGAACGCGATATATGTCATTGATGGCCATGTGTCCTAAATCTGTTTTCAAATACTAATTTTTTTGCATAATTTTAGAGAATTATGTGACGAGCATATAATTTGTGCGATATTGCGTGTCGCCCATCGGATGGGGGTCCAAAGCTCTGCTGGTGCACGAGAGCCGATTGACCGTCCGATCAAAGGAGAAGTTGCAGGGAAAAGAACCAATACTGTGGACCCAAGTATAGTTACATGAAGTGTTGGGTTAATGTTATAAGCCTTGGTTGAAAGGTTATAAACACTTGCGCATTTAATAAAAGGCATCAAATCCATTGTCATAACGTTAAGTGATAAGGTCGGGAATATGCAAGTGTTTATCAGGTTCAAACCTTAGAGATCGGGTTAATAAGGTTATACATCATGTTAATACACTTAACATAATAAACAAAGGAAGGGGTTCAATATAATATGAGTGCAGTATTAATACAGGGCTTTTAAAACATTGTAAATGGGGATACAAGTTGCGGTGGGCCTAGTTGGAGTATCGTGTTAATGGTTAGGGATTAAGCGTTGGAGAAAATATTGAATGGTTGAATTGTTTATATATATTAACTATGGACCCCGATTATGTTGCGGATTGACGAAGAGGTAACCCAAACTTTAGACAGTGCATTATATCATTACAAACAAGATGAGTTAAAATACCTCTGGAGCCCAAAAGGTTATAATATGGAGCATATGTATTATTTTTCACGATTTTAAAAGAACAAAGGGTTCTATTGTTTAGACTTAAAACAAACAAAGCAGTATATGGTGGGACCCCTACATAAAATTCCAAGAATATTAACCCAAGTTGGAGGATACATAAACATTATTCCAAGAACCTTAACCCAAGCTGGAGGATACATAAAGACTGAAGCGGAAAAGTATATATATATGCAGCACTTTATATATGTAGCACTTTATAAACAAGGGGCCAAAGTATATATATGTAAAGTGCCAAAGTCTTATAAGGTGGGACCCGAGTCACGAATCACATCGGAGAAAAGTTGGCAGCGGAACATGTTAACAAGAGTTCCGATGGAAGCAGACCCGATTCACTTGTAAACCGTGAGACCTATATTTGTTTGAATTCCGCCTCAAAGCGCATCGGAGCAAGTTATCGCATCGAAAGTAAAGTGCAATTGAACCATCTGTTGAATATTGCGATCGCGATGGTGCGATCCAATTGCAACTGTCAGATCATTGAAGAGCGCAACCATTGGATCTAAAGAAAAATAGAGTGGGGTCTACAGTGACCCATCGCATTGGCACAGTGAAGTGAAGAGTGTTACATCGCATTGAACTGGTGCAATGAAAGCAATGGAATTATTTATAACCCCACAATGGATCTTTCACAACCCAATAACAACCTTTTTATATATATCGAAACCGAAATCCTTTTATAGGATTTAAAATATCCTTTCTTCTTTCTATCCGATATATAACTTTAATACATTTAAAATTGCGTTGATCGCCTTTTACCCACAGAAACTTATATGGATTTCTGCGCTCAGATCTGGCCGATCCAACTATTCAGAACAATTCGCAAATCGCAGTTGGCAATGCGTTTCAACTATTGGCGTTCACCACAGCCCCGATGCGATGCCAATCGGCGATCGCAATTCACAAAGATTTTAATTGTCACAATTGTCGAAAAATCCCACAACTCCGATGCGATGGTTATCAGAGATCGCACGTCGCAGGGATTGTATGTCACAACCGTCGGCAGGTTCCACAGTGCCGATGCGATATTTCCGAACCCGATCCAATTTCAAACCAGTTTATAACACTTCGCGTCCGGTCTATTGTTATAAGATGAGATATATAATACCTCTCCGATCCTGATGCGATGTTACACAGACCCGATAACACATAAAATCAACCAATATATTATTTCAGATCCACTCCAAGGTTCCGATAGTGCTTTACTTCACAAATTCTCTGTGTTAATAGTTTTCTACGCTCACGAACTTAACAATGCCAGGTTTGCTTTCATTGCAGGAATTTTTTTTACAGTTTAAAATAAAAACACAGGATATCACCATCAAAAGCAATTACATAAAAAAAAACCAGTGTTCAAGCTTCACGGACTCGTTATACAAAGAGTCACACAACATTAATTTTATTTACAGCAAACAGTAGAACAGAGTCTCGGCCTCAAGCCCAATTAACAAGGAATAAACCCCTGTCTAACAAGACACAGTTCACACCCAAGTCTGAGCTTACGCTCCACACCAAGCCTTACTAAATCTCTCAAGAATTTCTTCCATCAACATTTTACTCCTTTTTTTCGAATAATTTTCCTAAAATATCTAACAGTAATTTCCTATTTTTTATAGATCAAACAGAAATTTGCTATTTCGTAGCTTCTCAAACACATCTATACAAACAAATCTTATCTCTAATCTAAAATAAGACAATCTCTCACTTATGACAATAACAAACTATTTGAGAAGTCCAACCTCCTCAGTAAAACTGAATTTGACCAACAGTCAGTGAATTTCACCCTGTTTAGATACAACACGTGAACAAATCTTCACATTGCTGGCTAATTCCGATGCTCCTGCATCAGAATCCCAGGGAAGAAAATATTTTTCCTTCAGATTTTCAGGACTTATTCTGTATCTCTATAATTCAGCTGCTGTCAACCAACTGGAATCTTCCATTGGTTGCTCTTTCCACTTTACTAGATATTGGAAATATGTCTGCCCTCGAGTTTTCTTGGATATTCTTTGATCCAAGATAACCTCAACTTCTTTCTTAGATGCTTTTGGTACCTGTTCCTCCCAATATAAAGTTTGAACTTCATCGCCTGTGACTTCATTCTGCAATTTGGTCTCTGCCTCTCTGAATGGATACAAGTATGTAACATTAAAAATGGGGGATATTCCGATTTCTTCCGGCAACTCGATCTCATATGCATTGGCTGAAAATTTCCTTTTAATTTTACAAGGTCCTATCTTCTTCATTTTTAGTTTGTTATAAGTTTTTGTAGGAAACCTCTCTTTTCTCAAATATGCCATAACTAAATCTCCTACTTGAAACTCTTTTTCTCTTCTTTTCAGATCTGCTCTCTGCTTGTATCTTTTGCTGCTTTCTTGCAATTTACCTTTGACTTCTTCCTGTAACCTCTGCATTTGTTCAACAAAATCTTCAGCACTTGCACTCCTGGCTTCCTATTTTCCCAAGTCTCTAAGCTCATATACTCCTCTCGGATGCATTCCAAAGACAATCTAAAATGGACTCATTCCAATGCTTCGGTTTGGTGTATCATTGTAAGCGAATTCAACTTGAGTTAATGCCAAATTCCACTGTTTGGGATTCTGATGTACCAAACTTCTTAGTATATTTCCCAAGCTTCTATTCACTACTTCAGTTTGTCCATCTGTCTGAGGATGGTAAGCTGAACTAAAACTGAGTTTAGTCCCCAGCTTCTTCCAAAGTGTCCTCCAGAAATTCCCTACAAATTTAGTATCTTGATCTAATACAATACTTATAGGTAAACCATGCAATCTTACAATCTCTGAAAAGAATAAATTTTCTATGTGTGTTGCATCATTAGTTTTCTTACAAGCAATAAAATGGGCCATTTTAGAAAATCTATCTACTACAACATAAATAGAATCGTTTCCTCTCTGAGTTTTTGGTAAACCCAGAACAAAATCCATATTAACTGCATCCCATGGTCGATTTGGTATGGGCAATGGCTGATATAGACCTGTATTTTGACTCCTTCCTTTGGCATACTGACATACCCTACATTTCTCAACAAAAATTTTAACATCAGTTTGCATTTTAGGCCAGTAATAAAAAGCATTCACCTGAGCGAAGGTTTTATCTTGTCCAAAATGACCAGACAACCCTCCACTGTGCTTCTCCTTAATTATGTTCTCTCTCATGGAACATTTAGGAATACATAACTTGTTTCTTTTAAATAACAGCCCTCCTTGAATAAGGTAGTCCATCCATTGACTTCTATTATGGCTCACTAGATTCCGAACTGTTGTGTAGATGTCTTTAAAATCCTCATCATCCTTGTACATTTCCATCATTTCTTCAAAACCTACAACACCCACTTTAAACTCTTGCAAAAGAAGACTTACCCTGCTCAATGCATCTACTACTTTATTAGACTCACCACTTTTATGTTTTATTACAAAAGTGAAAATTTGTAGAAATTCCACCCATTTGGCATGCTTCTGATTTAGCTTTGGCTGGTTATTAATAAACTGCAAAGCGTGATTGTCTGAATATAAGATGAATTCCTTTGGCAGTAAGTAATGCCTCCACTTTTTCAATGCCTGCACAATAGCGTAAAAATATTTATCATATGAAGAATATTTCCTTTTCACATCATTTAGTTTCTCGCTGAAATATGCTATCGGTCTTTTCTCTTGACTCAGTACCGCACCAACTGCTACTCCACTTGCATCGGTTTCTACTTGAAAGACTTTCTCAAAATTTGGCAATGCTAGAATTGGCTCTTGTGTTATCTTCTTTTTCAGCAAATTAAAGTTCCTGTCCGCTGCTTCTGTCCATCAAAATGGTTGATTGACCTCCTTGATTGTCTCAAGGATTGGTGCACAAACTTGACTAAACCCTTTTATAAATTTTCGGTAAAAACTAGCAAGTCCATGAAAACTTCTTACCTCAAATACACTTCTGGGAGTAGGCCAGTTCCTGATTGCTTTTACCTTCTCCGGATCCATTTTCAAGCCTTCTTTGGAAATCACAAATCCCAGGTACACCAACTCTTCTTTCATGAAACTACACTTCTTCAAATTGATTAGTAGTTTTTCCATCTATAGAGTTTTCAGAACTAACTTCAGATGTTCTAAATGCTCCTCTTTACTTTTGCTAAAAACCAGAATATCATCAAGGTAAACAACGACAAATTTACCTGCATACTCCTTCAAGACCTCTTTCATTAGTCTCATGAATGTACTGGGTGCATTAGTGAGCCCAAAAGGCATCACTAATCACTCATACAGTCCACTATTTGTTTTGAAGGCCGTTTTCCATTCATCGCCTTCTTGAATTCTGATCTGATGATACCCTCTTTTCAAAGCTATCTTAGTAAAGTACCTAGATCCACTTAAACAGTCCATTAGATCATCCATTCTGGGCAAAGGAAATCTGTACCTGACTGTTATCTTGTTGATAGCTCAGGAATCGGTGCACATGCACCATTCTCCTCCCTTCTTTGGACTAAGTACCGTTGGCACAGCACACGGGCTCAGACTTTCTTGAATCAGCCCCTTGTTCATCAGTTTTTGTACTTGCCTTGCAATCTCTGCATTTTCCTGGGGAGTTAGTCTATATGCAGCTTTATTAGGTAGACTCGCTCCTGGTATTAAGTCGATATGGTGGCTAACACTTCTAATCGGTGGTAATTCATTCGGTAATTCATCCACGATGATATCCATAAAATTATTTAACACATCTTGAATTTCTTTAGGAAAATCATTTAAATTCCTAGAGGTTAAGATTACTTGGGGCCTCCCTACGATAGCGAATTGCAACTCCTCGCTTTTATCGACCTCTTGTAGCAGTTCTTTACCACTTATCAACATGATATTATTTTCAGGTAGTCCTTTATCAAAATCATTCTTCACTGGCAACAACATGTGTTTAATTTCGTCCTTCTCTATAGTATATGTGTTCCTTCTCCCATCGTGAATCGCTTTCCGGTCAAATTGCCATGGTCTCCCCAATAACACATGACATACATCCATGGGCATTATGTCACATAGGATCACATCTTTGTATGTGCCGATCTGCATTTCTACATTACATTGCTCTGTCACGATAACTTGATGGCCCTTCTGTAGCCAAGATACTTTGTAAGGTGCAGGATGCGCCGTCCTTGCTAACCCAAGTTTTTCCACCATCTCTGTGGACACAAGATTGTCAGTACTCCCACTGTCAATTATAACCTTACAGCACTTACCCTTTGATTTACATGTAGTTCTGAACAAATTTTTCCTTTGTGCAGGTTCTCCAGCCTCCTTTTCTGTTCTAAGCAAAGTTCTTCTAAGTAGCAGTGATTCACCTTCTTCAGGTGGTTCCTCTTTCTCCACAAGTCGAGGTGGTTCTGGCTCTACCTTTGTCACATTTTCACCCCTCTGGCTTGCTGATTTGTTATGAGGACAGTCCCGTGACATATGTCCCCATTCTCCACAGGTATAACACCTAACATCTCTTCCTCGCCCTCTTCCTCTGGGCACAAATATTCCTCTACTAGATTCACCCTTCTGTGGTGATCTGCCACTTGAACTTCCCGTTTCATACTGATGTTGTGTTCCTCTAGATCTGGCAGCTCCTCTACCTCTCGCTGAGCTCTTTCCTCTGTTCCTTTGATTTTGTTTCCTCAATATTTTCTCGTCTGCCTTCAGACTTGCTTGATAGGCATCCTCAATAGTTTTCAGACTTAACAAGCTAATCTCATCTTGTATTTCATACCTTAACCCATTTACATATCTGGCTATTTTCTCCAAATCATCTTCTACATGCCCTTTTCTGATACTTAATCTATAGAATTCTTTTGTATACTCTTTAACAGACATTCCTTTCTGCTTCAGATTTTTCATTTTCTTAAAAATATTCAAATGATAGTCTTTAGGCAAAAAATTGGCTATCAGTTTACTTACCATTTTATCCCACTGCTTGATCTTAGATTTCCCTTTTCTCGTTCTTGATGTCTGTACCTCGCCCCACCAGATAGCTGCATGACCCTTCAATCTAGTGACTGCAAAATTCACCCTCTTATTCTCCTCAACCTCTTCATAGTCAAAGTACTGATCTATGGATCTGATCCAATCCATAAGCTCCTCCGCATTCAGACTCCCTTCATACATAGGAATCTCTATCTTGGGCTTGATTCCAACTTTTGCCAGCATCTTGATGAATTTGACATTTTCATTGTCTTCTTCTACTTCTTCCACATCTGCATCAGATTCTTCTGAAGAACTCTTGGCACCATCATCAGGCGCTCTCCTTTGGGTTGTCTCCATTGTCTCCATTCGTGCACGCAAATTCCGCACTTCTTCTCGCATAATTGCATTTGGTTCTGGTCTTCCTCGACCAATTCCCCTTCTTAGTGGCATCTTCGCTGCAAATACCTCTTTCTTCTGCTCTGATACCAAAAATTGGTGCAGCGAAAGCAATGGAATTATTTAAAACCCCACAATGGATCTTTCACAACCCGATAACAACCTTTTTATATATATCGGAACCGAAATCCTTTTATAGGATTTAAAATATCCTTTCTTCTTTCTATCCGATATATAACTTTAATCCATTTAAAGTCGAGTTGATCGCCTTTTACCCACAAAAACTTATATGGATTTCTGCGCTCAGATCTGGCCGATCCAACTATTCAGAACAATTTTCAAATCGCAGTTGGAAATGCGTTTCAACCATTGGCGTTCACCACAACCCCGATGCGATGCCAATCGGCGATCGCAATTCGCAAAGATTTTAATTGTCACAATTGTCGACAACTCCCACAGCTCTGATGCGATGGTTATCGGAGATCGCACGTCACAAGGATTGTATGTCACAACCGTCGGTAGGTTCCACAGTGCCGATGCGATATTTCCGGACCCGATCCAATTTCAAACTAGTTTATAACACTTCGCGTCCGGTCTATTGTTACACAGACCCGATAACACATACAATCAACCAATATATTATTTCAGATCTGCTCCAAGGTTCTGATAGTGCTTTACTTCACAAATTATCTATGTTAATATTTTTTTACGCTCACGAACTTAACAATGCCAGGTTTTCTTTCATCGCAGGAATTTTTTTTACAGTTTAAAATAAAAACAGAGGATATCACCATCACAAGCAATTACATAAAAAAAAAACCAGTGTTCAAGCTTCACAGGCTCGTTATACAAAGAGTCACACAACATTAATTTTATTTACAACAAATAGTAGAACAGAGTCTCGGCCTCAAGCCCAATTAACAAGGAATAAACCTCTGTCTAACAAGATATAGTTCACACCCAACTCTGAGCTTACGCTCCACACCAAGCCTTACTAAATCTCTCAAGAATCTCTTCCATCAACATTTTACTCCTTTTTTTAGAATAATTTTCCTAAAATATCTAACGGTAATTTCCTATTTTTTATAGATCAAACATAAATATGCTATTTCGTAGCTTCTCAAACACATCTATACAAACAAATCTTATCTCTAATCTAAAATAAGACAATCTCTCACTTATTACAATAACAAACTATTTGAGAAGTCCAACCTCCTCAGTAAAACTAAATTTGACTAACAGTCAGTGAATTTCACCCTGTTTAGCCACAACATGTGAACAAATCTTCACATTGCTAGCTAATTCCGATGCTCCTGCATCACGAAGCAACCCATCACATCGGCGCAGTGAAGTGAATAGTGATTGATCGCATCAGAGGAGAATAGAACAATCGAGCATTTTATTGAAAGCAGCGATTGAGATTATTGCATTGGGACTTTCGCAAAGGCTCATCGCATCAGAGCAAAAGTGAAGTTCGGTGAGTGGGCCCGAAAGGGAATCTTGTGTATTAAAATGAACTATTATGATTATATCGTCGAATGTTATTTGAGTTATATAACACGGCTGTTCATATGTTAAAACCGCCTTATCATTATTATGCCGAGAATTGAATTGCATTATATAAAAGCGCAGGTACATATATGCGAGAGTTACGCAACAGCAATGAACAGAAAGACATACAGAGAAGAAAAAGACAGACACAGTCACAGAAAAGACAAATACACAGTGATCCAAGAGGCTGAATGAGTTGAGCTAGATTTCTCATTGTAATTAAATGTAAATGTTTTAATTGGTTTATATTGTTTTTGATGCATTGGCAAGTCTCCGGAAGAAAACAAAGATCCCACTGTAATATTAAAATTAGTATATACAGTTATATATTTTCTGTGTGAGATGGAAAAGAAATGAGAAGGCATAAGGTTAAGAGGTATGGCTATTCATTTCGAATTCCCTGAGGAATACAAATATTCATAAGGAAATCTCTATAAATAATATCATCTTGATATGCATAGAGGTTAGAGAGTGAGGTTAAAGAAAGGAGAGTATGAAGAATTGAGGCAGAGAAGATAAGCAAAAGAGGAGCAGAAAGAGATGCTAAAGAACAGAGCTGATATTTGAGGTAAATCAGCAAATATTTTCTTTTGATTGAATGAGGAAGTTGGAGCTTCCCTATCAAGTTGAAGCTTGATAGATGTCATTTGTAGCTGACTGAGGTTGGAGCCTCCTGTAGGTTGGTGCCTGCAGAAAATCAGTGGTGAGAGGGAGTTGGAGCTTGCCTTTGCATCATAACAATAATAAGATGTAGTTTTCTCCCTTTATGATTTTCCACTTATATCTGTTGTCTCTGTGTTTGTTTTGCTTATGTGTTGATATGGTCTATCCAATTTGCTTAATGTTTGTTGCTCTCATAATAATTCAGGTGCCACATTAACCTAATACTTGCTGTTACATATTAAAACTGTTCACATATTAAGTTGGTTATAAAATTAAGCTGTAAATAGTTTTATGAAAAGTTTTAAAAGCTCATTTATGTGTTAAACTGATTCCCCCCCCCCCCCTCTCAGTTTAACTAAGGTTTCAACAAACACTGCCACGTTCACTGCTCAACCAGTTTTTGTTCTGCGTTCAATGCTGACCGTCGTTCACACCTCGCCCCGTGGGTAGACACCACCCGGGGCTCCGTTCACACGTCACCTCTACACGCCCATTCAACGTCCAACCATCTCTTCCCACGGTTCACACCTGACCCGCGGGTGACCCGTGCCCACCCGGGTCGGGTCGGGTCGGGTCGGCCCAATGACAAAAAAAAAAAATTAACTTCAAAATTTCTAAAGATTGAACCTTGAGGCCTAGGGCCACGTGGCAGCCTCCAGGAAAGCCACATGGCACCCACTGAAAGGCCATCCAATTTTTATAAAAATAATAAAATTGCCATTTTCCACAAAAATTCTGAAGATGTCATTTTTGCCTTCCAAAGTGTTGTTGTGAAGGTTATTGGGAAAAATTAAAACTTGAATATATTCCACATCCGACATCGGATTTGAGTGTTGTTCATAGCGTTAGGATTGTAATGATGAACATTATCCTGTCGTTCTGGTTTCAACCAATTATGAGCAGTTCCAATTTTGAGCATTTTTTTTCACTTAGGACATGATCACCTGATCACACCTCCCAAATGGAAAGATTTTGGACCCACAAAAGCTCTCTGATTATAGAAAATGAAGATGAGGAGACTGATTCTTCACTCTTCCAAATTTGAACCACTGAAATCTTCCTAACTTCATCAAATTGAGCTTCTCATAAAAAGATAAAATTTTCCTTGAATTCACTGACCGACCGTTGCTAACATTGACTGAGTCATGACGCAAATTCTTGAAATTTGCAGAACAACAACTATAATTTGTAGAAAGCATTATGTTTCTACAATGGTCAAACTTCAAAGAAGACTGAAAATAAGATTCACATTGCCAACTGTTCACATGGCGAATTTTTGTTGTGTGAGCCATGCACTTGTGTCGAATCCCAACCAAGTTTTCTCACCAAACCAATCTACTATTCTGAAACCAACAATGACCCTTGCGGAACTATGTGCCCTCTTTGCTTGCATGCCTTTCCATCTCATGGACTCTTGCACCGCTTTGCACCGACACTTCATTCTCTGCACCAATCGACACCAAAGGTACCTTGTGCAACATAATGTCATCTTCTTTCAAATACAAACTGTTATCAAGCTGAAACATATCATCAACAATATCATGAAAAAAAAATGTACAAAATCTTGTTGTTTAACCATTAACAAAGTCTGATTTTGACTTGCATTAACTAGCCTTTTCAATTTCCCTGCATGCACTAAAAAAGATTCTAGCTTCTTCTTATGTGCTCTCACAACGTACTCGTTTCCATCCTTGAACAAGTGATACTTATTCTCATGGCGATGGAAGATTTCCTTTCTATCATATAAATATTGACTACCCAACACAACACCTGTAATGTCAAGCGGTACTACATCCAGTTCAACCCAATCAACATAATGAGCTGTTATGGCGAAGCGCAAGATACACTTCTTTAAGACTTGTAAGTTTGCATCCTTGCATATCCACCCAAGTGGATAAGGCTTTGGATGTGGAATTGTCTCAAGTTTCAGCTGTTTGACCAAGTCTTCTGAGATGAGATTAGCTTGAGACCCACTATCAAAAAGTGTGTCTATCTTTGTGTGGTTTGAGATTATCCTCACATGAAATAGCTCTATCCTCCTCTTTTCATTTTGAGTTTCTTTGTGACATTTTAATGTGCTAGAACTGGGATTTGTTTCTTGTACAACCTCTTTCCCTTTTATGTTCTTTAATACCATGGCAATACTTTTTGTCTCATCACCTGATTCTGACCCTAAGTCCTGTTCAACAGTTGCAACAGTTTTTCCCTTTTCTTTGGTTTTGTCTTTGTTTTTATATTTCTCTGGTTTCAGCTCTGGATGAAGCTTCCAACAATGATCTTCATCGTGGCTTGTTTTTGAACAGTTCTTTCAAAATAATTTCCCTTTTTCCTTTCTAGAGTTTGAAATCCTTTTTCTTCCTTTTCTTTTAAAATCACTACCCTCATTCAGTGCATCAAAAGTGTTTTTTCCTCTAGCCTCTAAATGCGTAGCTTGTACACAAACTTCATATAGACTAGTAGGATTAAACATAAGGATAGTATGTATAAGGTAATTATGCAACCCACCTGTATATTTCAGCAAAGTATCTTGACTTTGTAAGTCTACCCCTAATAAGAGTGCTCTTCTCCTAAACTCTTGAGTGTATTCTTGAACACTTTGTCCTTTAAGTTGTCTAAAGTTTTGCCAATTCATTATAGCCTTTTGTAGATGAGCAAGAGGATAAAATTGCTTCTTAATTGTGGAAATAAATTCAATCCATGATAAAGTAAGCTTACCATGTTTTCGAATTTCCTCTTTGGTCTTGGCTTCCCACCATACCAAAGCTGCTCCATCCATCCTTAGCGAGGCTAGTTGTATTTTAGTGTCGTCATCATGCAGATTTTGAATCCTTAAATAGACTTCCAATTGTCTGATCCAATTATCTAATTTCTCTGCATTAACTTCACCGTTAAACATTGGCAATTAAAATTTGACATCAATCTTTAGAAAATGATTTTTACCAGTGGTTTTCGACTTATGTGACTGATTTACTGAAGTCGAGGAAGAGGATGACGATGGAGATGGTGAATCACCATTTCCTCTATTCCTTTTCTTTGAATGATCATTACCCTTCTTTCCTCCTAAGGAATCCTCTCCTTCTTTTTGGTTTTTAGACCCTTCTCCAGCAATCCTATCATTTCTTTCTTGATAGAGGATCCATACTATTTCAGTCATATCCAAGAAATCTTTCTAAAATACCCTTTCTTCTTCCTTGGGATCCATCTCTTCATGAGCTTCTCCTTCTCTTGAAGACATGCTTGTAGCTGCTTCTAGGGCTCTTGGAGGTGGTTCTCTAACCCTTCTTGGTTGTGGATTAGTTTGTGCACTAACCAAGCTTCCTTCACCTCTCTTGAGTTTTAACCTAGTCAGCATTAAAAATTGCAAACAAATGACTTAATCTTTGCACAAAACAAATGTTGAGTAAAAACTCTAGCTTCTATGGCTCTAAACCTGAGCTCTGATACCAACTTATCTAAAAATGGAAGTACTTGAAAATGTGTGCAAGGTATCCACTTTCATTAAATTAAATGGGAAACTTCTTAGATTTGTTCCAGAGATTAACTGTAGGGGAATTTAATGGATAAGTCACCTTTGATAAAAGGATGAGATCCAGAGGCTACCTAGCCCTTTACAGACTCTATCTTTATAACTTGAAGAAGATAACACTCATGATATGAAAATGAAATGACTTTTATTTTCTATTCAAGGTATTCATTTCCATAAAATTATATGTGCAAACTGTCATTCATGTCTTGCAATTGAAACAAAGTGTTTTTGGTAAATTTCCGAGTCTTATGTGTGAAGGAGTGTTATTTCTTTTTACTGTTTAACATATTAAATCTGAAAAACACAGAAAGATAAAATCACATAATATAACACAGCAACTGATGAGGCAGATCACCCCTCCTGGGCTACATTTGTCGGGTCCAAGGCCCCCAAATGGGCATGTCCTTGCTCTTATTATATTATCAAATTGGTTATACAGTGACAAGAAAGCCTAAACAGGAAAAATAAGCTGTAGAAATGAGTTCAGAACATAGAAAACAGTAAATATTGGCTTTTTTTTCACCTCCAATGGTTAACCATAGCCCAATACAGCTCCAACACTCCCTAGGCCCTGATGGCTCTCCAAGATTCTCTACTAAAAAAGTACCTAAAGATGATCTCTTTTGCCCTTGCAACCTACACCATTGGCTCTGGAATGCTCAAAATACCCGAAATCAAAAAACAATTCACTCCAAAAGGTTCTATCTAGTGAAATTTATGCCCAACTGAAGTTTTGTCCAGTTTGGCCTAAAAACCCTCCACCAAACTTGGGAGGACTGGAGTTACTCCACCAAAATAGAAATTTCTGCCTGATTTGGGGGATCCACTCTAGTTTAGTTGCGCAGGTTATTAGGCAATAAATGTTAAGGTTAAAGCGGTCACATGCAAACCACAACGGTCAAAGCATTTAACGTTAACAAACCATAAAACATAACCGTGTATTATTGACCCGCGGTCGTTCACAACCAACCCGCGTGCACATTCAACCTGGCATTGCGTTCACACTTAACACTGCCACATTCACTGCTCAACCAAGTTCTGTTTTGCATTCAATGCTGACCCTCATTCACACTTTGCCCCGCGGGTAGACACCACCCGGCGCTCTGTTCAAACGTCACCTCTGCATGCCCATTCAACGTCCAACCATCTCTGCCCACGGTTCACACTTGACCTGCGGGTAGACACCACCCGCGGGTGACCTGTGCCCACTCGGGTCAGGTCTGGTCGGGTCGGCCCAATGACCAAATATATATATATTTTTTTTTTAAACTTCAAAATTTCTAAAGATTGAACCTTGAGGCCTAGGGCCACGTGGCAGCCTCCTGGCAGGCCACATGGCACCCACTGAAAGGCCATCTAATTTTTTATAAAAATAACAAAATTTCCATTTTCCACAAAAATTCTGAAGATGTCATTTTTTCCTTCCAAAGTGTTGTTTTGAAGGTTATTAGGCAAAATTAAAACTTGAATATATTCCACATCCAACATCAGATTTGAGTGCCATTCATGGCATTAGGATCATAATGATGAACACTATCCTGTCATTCTAGTTTAAACCAATTCTAAGTAGTTCCAATTTTGAGCATTTTTTTTCACTTAGGACATGATCACCTGATCACCAACTTTGTGCACAGGGTATGGAATAGATTCGTTAGCTCAGGCACATCTTGATCCCTTTTTTGATGTAGTGCGGTCCATTGTATGTACTTTTCCTCATAGCTCCCCACAGGATAGTATTGTTCCTTGATGGCATCTCGGAAATAATTCCAAGTGGGTATGGCTAAGAATAGAGAGGGTTTTGTCTCGTCCTTTTTATCACAGTAGGTTTCCCACCAGTCCTTAACATGGGGGGTAGCTTTGAGGAGTGAAAAAATAATCTTCTCCTGGTCGGAAAAGTCATGAACCAAGAAATATCCTTCAAATAGATTCAACCATCTATCTACAACATCTGCATCTATTTGACCCTCAAATATGGGAATGTCAAAGTTTACTTGTACCTTAAAGGGAGTCGCACCTCTAGAGTTGTTGTTGGATGCAGATGCACCGCCGGTGGGCAGTCGTTGAAGGATTTGGGCAAAGTTATCCATCATTGCGTTCCTTTGTTTTTCAAGGGCCTCCTCGAGCAATATTTTGATAGGATCTCCTGGTCCCTCATCTTTCTTTTCGTCCCCCATGGGCATCCATTGGGGTTTGCAAGGCTGATCTTGCAAATGTTCCACTAGATCGAGCCCTAACTCCTTATACCCCAACCTCGTTGGGGACATGCAAAGAATGATCGAGAAAAAGCAGACCGCTCTGATACCACTGATCCGGATTTATGTAGGAACGCAACAGAATACAGAAATAACCATAAACATAGAAATACAGTGGAAATAAGCCTTCATTTCATTAATATCAAATCACAGAAATATGCTTACAAACATGATGGAAATAAAATAGCTAGGGTGCTGGTAGCGAATCTCTGAGAAGAGATGTGGCGGCTACAAACCTCTGAACTGTGTTAAATGAGGCTCGAGGGCCTATTTATTATGGAGAAACAATGGAGAACTCTAAACATCCAAAAACCTAACCCTAGGAGATGAAGCGCCAAAACTATGGGCCCCGTTTGGGTAAATTGGTGTTTCAACTTCTCAGGGACGTAACTTCACCATACTATCTCTGTTTGGGGCTTCAAAATGGCTCGGAAGTTCAGGACCCGAAAAACTGCTAAAAATAGTAAGTTATGAAAAAAAAAATGAAAGAGACAATGGTGGGGCCCCAAGTGGAATAGGTGGGTGGCCACCAATATCCACCTGGATCAAGAACATAACTTATTTCACCCTCAAGGGAATCTCTGACAAATATGTTGAACTAGGTGCCCCCATACATCAAATATAAAGCACTATTGAATGAGGTTCCATGGGGTGCATGAGTCTTCGACTAAATGAGAGAACTGCAACAGTCCTAAAGTATGATACTAATCTGAAATGAAAAATTATTTCGGTGTCAAATGTTAGGGAGATTGATGACATCAATGGGAAATAATGATTCCCATTGTGCCACTCGAGATTGTCCCAAAAGGAGGGGATCAATCAAGGTACTACTTCTATTCTAGAAGATGAGTGTCAATGTCAACAGAAAAGAAGTGTCAACCACCCGAAAGAAGATTCTAGGAAATCCATGTGGTACTGTCGTAGATATTTGTAATATTATCGGTCCATAGGAATGATAGCAAGAACTAACAATATGGTAGGTATATGGAAAACTTTCCCAAGGTTGGAGCATTATGCGAGTGGTGATAGTAAAAAACAATAGTGTTGAGGTATATGCCCCTAGAGTCGGTAGGACATCGATGGGAGATAAATGTATGTTTTGACTATCGTGGTAAGGGAATGGGGGAGATATCAAAGAAGAATGGAAAAGGAAATTGAGAACCAAGGGCTCTGTGGGATTCGATGTCAAGTCAGCATAAAGGGATGAACAAGGTAAGGGTAGACTAAGGAGGGCCCAACAGAGAAACAAGGGAAGACCTCCTGCAATAAAATAAAATACTTGGAAGATAAAGAAAGGGGAGGATGCAAGAAATTACCAAATAGGGGACTAACCTACAATGAAAGGGAAATAAAAGAGCAAGGAAGAAATTAAATTTAAAAAAAAACAAAGAAAATAAATAAAACTAATCCTACTTTTAAACTAATTGAAAATAGTTTGGGCTTACATCTAATGGAACTTCCAATGCAACAACCAATTCATGGCCTAAACAAAATGGTAGAGGGAATCAAAAGTAAGAAATATATTCAAGAAAACCATCATACAAGAAAGATACATCAGGACATGCCACAACATTTGAAGACTAAAAATTAATGCAGAAAAATATGATAGAAAAGAACATGCAAAACACTTTGCAGATGAATTATGGCATTCACACACATCACAACCAGATAACATGCAAACTCGTTCTTTTTAAATTCTCAACTCGGAAAACATAAATAAAGTAGAAAACTTACGTTTTGTAGTAGAGCTCGCCAGGTATGACTCCTCCAATGATTGAGCGATAAGATCACTCAAAGCAAAAGGAGGATGTGAAGATTGTGAAACTGATTGGTTTTCAATTCACAGGATCAATTGACGAGGATTCCCAGAAGATGAAGTGCTATCTCGATCATGATGAAAACAAGCATCAAGGATGTGAAAACCTGACATAACCATCAACACGGTTTGAAGTGCCTCGACAGCTTGTGTTAGTTCCAAGACAACAGAAGATAAATCATCGAAAACCGGTGGTTTAGAAAAAAAAATTGTAGAAAAGATGGAGTCATTATTAGATGAATCAACAAAAATATCACGACAACCATGATAATAAATGCCATCATCAAAAGCAAGGTCATTCTCATGATCTATTGAATCGTAGAGAGGAGGATATTGAAAACAAGGAATTTTTCTCTCTATTTATTCACAATGATCATATGATGGTTGGAGAGATGGGGAAGTGAAGATTTTTCCTCTCCACGTTCAAATGAAAAATTGACATCCCACAAGTCCAAAGAATGATCTGAATTAACATCAACGGGAACTAATTCTTTGAAAGATGCAATATATATGATAGAATCGCGGAAGATGTCAGAGTAATGCGAGAGAGTTGAGGAATGAGAAAGATCAACTTTCAACGCAGATTCTTGTTCAGGAACATAATCCCACACACAATTGTCGTGAATGAGATCATAAGTTTCTTGGTTAATTCTAAATCCATCCTAAATTTGTTCCTCATGAACATCAGAAGAAACAATTGAAACAGGTGAACCAAAAAACTCACAATCAGGATGACCAAAAGAACCAACAGATGGAGGATGAGGAGACAAAACATAATCGTAAACATCAAATTCACAGTCCAAACTTGCATTTAAATTCTGACTATGTGAGGTGGGATAAGGTGGTGGTAAATCAGTGGATGAAATCACAAGTTCTCCCACCTCGACCTGCGTAAATGGAGTTATTTGATGAGAAGAAGATGAAGAGTCACTTTGAACAGTAACTTCCTTCGTTGAAAATTTAGGAGCTCCATAACTTAGGTATGTTGGGAGACATTAGAAAAATTCATCTTCTTTTGGATTCATTGAGATATGAACAAGAAATTCAAACTTATCTTTCATAATATCCCAATCAACATCATCTTCAAAAAATTCATAGCATAAATGAATAAAACAATCGTGAAAATCATTAAGAGATTCATTAGGTGCTTTCCTGAAATACATGATTTTCTTGAAAACAGATTTATAATCATACCTGTCAAAGGCATGGTACAACTCTTTGACAAGATATTCGAAAGAGTGAATCAAAGCGGTCAACAATGTGTAACACCATTCCTTAACACTCGCTTCAAATGTAAGAACGAACAACCTGAAAGTAGCATCCTCACAGTGAATATTGTGTTTAGTGAAAAATTTGAGGAAGTGAGTGGTGTGCTCGAGAATGGTTGTTCCATCCTCGCCATCAAATTTTAGATTTGAAAAGTCATTGATTATTCCTGTGGGAACTTTCCGATTTGAAATTTTGGAAAAACATGTCGAGGTTAAGATATTGGAAGAAGCCATTTAAATAAACAGAAAGTTCAAATAGAATTCATGGGCTCAACTTGTCATCTAGCCCTCCTTCTAGCACCAAAAATGTTGATGGTGTTGGACCTACCAACGTTCAGTGGATCTCCCTGATATGAAGTCCCAATTAGACCTCACACCATTTGGTGTAGGAGTCCCATCTGGAATACGACCCAATTTCCAAAATGGTGGGTTTGAGTGGTATGCCTTGGCTGCAATAACACATAGAATGATGTATTCATGACTTTGGGGAAACAAGTGTGTGACTCTGCGAAGGGTCAAATGCAATGCATGAAAGGTTATAACATGATAAAGGGAGAGTGAGTGAACCCCTTAAAATCATGTAATAGTACACAAATTGAAAGGAACACACAAGCATAAAAGATATCATAAGTTACCCTACAAAATAGTTCACAAGTTAACCATGATACAAATATACAACAACATGCATTCAACAAGATTCATACTAATGCAAAAAAAATGGTTCATAAGAATTAGCATAAATTAAATAAAATATATTACGAAAATAACAGAATAGTCCTAATATATTCACAAGATATGCATGAAAACGTGTCAGCTTTGAACTTTTATTAAAGTGATAGTTCCAAGCATACATATACAATTGACGAACCACTAGCCCCAATAGTTGAACATGAAGCCAACACCTTCTCCTCCAAAGAAATATAATCCCTCTATGCTAAAGAGAATACAAGGCTCTCAACAAAAACTCCCAAGCTTCTGATCTCAAGCCAAAAGCCCAACCAAAATCCATTTACATGACTCATGAGGGTATATTTATAAAAAAATGGGTGACTATTCACCTCCCTTTGTGACTCTTTGACTTCCCTCATGATTGTTTGACTTCCTACAACCATGACCTTTGGACTTCATTACAAATGACTCTTCACATTCCACAACTCACACTTGGAATTTCACTAATTATTTACAAAATAATATTGCAATATTTCTCATACCCATATAAGACAAAATGGGGTAGAGTCAACTATACAACCTATTAAGACAAAACATGTTAAGCTTGATTTTGGGGAAACTCTAGCTCAACCACTTCTACTTATAGTTCCTTGGTCATATACTTGTGCCAAGATTTGTATTGGGCGATGACTTCCCAAAACTGTGTGATGGGATCAGGATGGAAGTGGAATCTAGCCTCGATTGCAACCAGATAGATTATTTTAGAACCGGTCTGAATGTTCTTATTTAACAAGAGAAGCAAAGTGTTTATATGAGAAGGGCCACCAATGTACTTATGCATATTACTTCTGTTCACCTCCATATCTTCCTTGGTAGTGATCTATCTCAGTTGGTCCAAGTATTCAGCTACCTTGTGCCTGACCTTATTTCTGCATTTGGCCTCGGTGAGTGATCCAACCGAAGGGATCTTATGTGATTTCACCATGAAGTCCACGTTATTGTATAAACATGCATATGAGGCCTGAATCTTGGAAATTCATGAGGTGAGTTTTTTTTTTTCTCTGAATGATCATCCACACTTTTGCTTTCTCCAGCTCTGCATGTTGCCTTTTTTTCTTTCCCAATTCGGATGGTGCTCCTTTGTGTTGCATTTACCACTTATTCATGGCAACAATGGTTGTGTGGACAAATTTGAGATTCTTAGCATTATCCTTACACTTTTGTTGCATGTTGTGCAAGAGGAAAACTGATTTATGCATGGTGACCAGCTCCTCATAAACGCTCTTCATAGTCTCTCCTAGTGTTGATATTTCTCCAAGTATGGTTGCCTTAAATTATTTGATACATGCTTGTGTAGAGCCCGCTTTCTACATTTCCTGTCGGAGTTGTTCCACTTCTTGCCTTGGATCCTACAAGTTATTTTCCATTTGTTTATTTTCGTCCATCAGACACTCCATTTTTTACTTGGAAGTACCTACAAAGTCCAAGTTGGCTGCAATGATGGCTACTGCATTCATTCTAGTATCTCTGAAAATTACCCTTTCTCCAACGAATGTAGGAGATGTGAGCTCATCCCTAAAAAATTTCTTCTACACTTGTATAATAGTTTTCTGAAGTTCAGCATAATTCATATTGTACGTATCCATGACCGGACCCTCATCAAGAGGAACAATATCCTCTTCTTCACTCAAAACTTGCTCTACTGTTAGAGGTGGGGGAGACTGAATGGTGATTGACTGTGTGCTTAGAATCAAGTCAAAATATTGGTTTTATAGCTACAACTTCATTTTCCTATCTTTAATTATGATTAATACTTCGATCTCTTGAGCAAGTTCTTTCTCCTACAGTCCTTGTTGGGAAAAATACTGAGAGGGGGGGTGAATCATTATTTACAAGAATCACAATCTTTTAATTTTCTTTACATATTTCTATACGCAACTCTAATTAGTCCAACTAGCACATGTACGCGACTGTATTATAAGAAATGTGTGTATACCCAAATAACTTAATGTTAAGATAAATCTTTAGAAACTTTACTTAGCCCAATTCATTAGTTATGCATCAGATATTTAAGCAGTAAACATGTGAAATAATAACATAATAAATCATCACACATGAACACCAAGATTTAAGGTGGAAACCCAAGTTGGGAGAAAACCACCAATGTTGGTGTCTCTGTCTTAAATATTTATATAAATAAAATGTCTTACAATGTTGTACTGGCACAGACTCATGCCAGCACATATGCACCCACCTACAGATGGTTGAAACCTTCTCTCGTTCTCCAGCTACTACTGGAAGGGAGATCCAACCCCCTAATCTCGTTTACCAATCACCACTGTAAGGGAGATTCGAGCCCCTATTCTCGTTTACCAGCCACTAATGGAAGGGAGATACAAACCCCCTAAAATGATCACCAACTCCTACTGGCAGGAAGCTTCGACTTCCTTACTGAAGGCTCCAACCCTCAGTACCACCGTAGACCACGTTTCATTAATTTTCACACTGGATCCACCGGTTTCAAAACATCACAACTTGTAGACCTATTATAATCCATGTTGAAACCGTTAACATTAGATAAGTCAAATATCAAAATAGAGACTGATTACTGTACCCAAAATATTCATCCAATTCCCAAAAATAATCACTAAACCAAAAAATCACCAATCACTCGAATATTGAACCAACCATTGAAGAAAACAATCACTTAACCAATCACCAACTCAATTCATACATAAAAATGAGATCATTGTAACCAGAATATCATAACTGAACCTAGACTACAGCATCAACACATTGAATCAACTTCAACCCTGATAAAAAAATGTATACGCCACTTTACTTAAGGCAACCTGCATGTATACGCGCTTTCCTATAGAGAAACCTGTGTACAGATTTCAATATACTAAGTTCTTGAAAACTATTACTCTGAACTAGTCACAGAATTGGACAGAGACATTCTGAATTATTCTGATAGCTTACATATCTCTGAACCCTCATACACTTAGCAGCATCAAGTATCCTTTTCAACTAATCAACATGCACTCAATTTCAACTTCAGACATTTTTACTAAACCCAAATCAACTTGAAGACATCATTGACAAACAATAGAAATACAACAGCACTGATCTGCTTGATCAATCATTTAGAAGCAGAAACCCTTCCTTCATGTACACAACATCAATAATCAACCAATCACTGATCTTTATACATAATCAACTAACAGCATAATCAGTACTCAAACAACCCATATCTATATGAAGACATCATTGACAGACAACAAAAACACAACAAAACTGACCAGAGATTTCCTTCAGCATTCTTCAACAAAACCCTAGCTTGTATACGCGACTTCCATAATACCAATTCGTGACTATACGTGCTTCTTACGAAACTAACCTGCGTATATATCTCAGTAATTCCATTGAATGTATACGCGCCCTTGATGATCCGAACCTGCATGTATACGCGCCTCCCACGAGATGAACCAACGTATAGATCTGTAAAGATTACAGGGCTGCGCAATACTTCAAAGCTGCAAAATTTCTAGATTATATCATTTACTTCAAAAATTATGTGCCAGACCACAGATCTAAACAACTCATAAATAGATCATTAAAACACATATTCATTTTAGTCTAGGGATCTTGATCCATTATTGTATTCATGGGTGCATAAAAACATCGGACCTATGTATTGAAAACAACCCAATCCATGCAGATATACTTCAGACTGAAGTATTCATTCAGTTCTCATACACACGCACTCCCTTTCACTATGATATTCTCCTCCTTATATAGTTTGATCCTTATCCAATAACATGAGCCAAAAACCACACAAGTACCAATGGTATTCTTGGATGGGATCAAATATTAGTTAATGCACTCAATATTGTGGGCTAATATCATAGTAAAGACCCTTGGTATTGTTAAAATTAGTGTGCCAACTCATACGCAACTTTTCTTCTTTGTACCTGCGTGTACACACAACTTTTCTTCACAAAAAATGTGTATACACTAATTTTGGATGTATACTTGACTTGGCTTCATTGAACCTGTGGATATACGCGGGTTCCCTTCATCAAACATGTGTATACATCTTGAAACTTTACCTTCATCATTCCTCTGTCACTGACTGAAATTCCTTTCTCTGTCACATCTGAACTGGTATGTAGATACATCAATTTTACATCTTCAACAAATAGTTTTTTATTAAAAGGAAAATCATCGAGTAGGTTGCCATCAAGGACAACACATTGAATCATAATGCCAACATCGCTTTCTCTCCTCTTCTATTTATCGATTCCGCTCTTGTTCCTCAACTTGTTTCTACGTTGCTTCTTCTTCCTCCATATTCCACCTTTCTTCTTCTTCTTCTTGTTTATGCCTTTCTTCTTCTAATCTATTTTGATCATGTTCCTCCTTCTACTTTTGTTCTTCTTCCATATTCCTTTGTTTCCTCCTCTTCTCTCCTGCTATAGCCGCTTTCAAGATGATAGGATCTTCTTTAATATTGCGGCTCTTCTTTAATATTGCAACTCTTCTATTCCATTGGGCTATGTGAAACCTTCCTCTTGCCTTTCTCACGCACTGGGTTGTGCCTTTATGCTAGTTCTACCTCTATAGTGGCTTCCTTCTGCAAAGTAACTTGTGATGTTCCAACAAATCTGACTGCTTCACGTGACTTGGAGGCATTATAAATTTTCTTCATCCCTTCCTCCTCAGGTTTGTAGAATGTCCCTCTTGGGTACTGGAAATGAATTCTCACACAATGTTCTTTACATGCATTCTACATATCATAGAGATTGAAGTCTAAGTGACCGAATGCGAAGTTCTCTATCCCCTTACCTTCTATCTTAGCAACCTTAATATTCTGCAAAGGAAGATCG
Organism: Pinus albicaulis; assembly: GCA_034641835.2. Taxonomy (NCBI): domain Eukaryota; kingdom Viridiplantae; phylum Streptophyta; class Pinopsida; order Pinales; family Pinaceae; genus Pinus; species Pinus albicaulis. The sequence goes on along the minus strand of CM076575.1, from coordinate 162,905,287 downwards.
GGGAAAGGTTTTTTCTTCTTCCTTTGCAATACTGATGACAAGCTTGTGGAGAGATGATACACAACTTATTGCCTTACCAACTTATCGATGGCATACCTTGGAAGAAAATGAGGAGGCTTATGTTTGTCGAACACCCTGAGGTAGGTTCCATCTAGTGAAGCAAACCAATATGCTATCTCTGACACTGCTTGCATTTCTTCACAGGACATGTGAGGTGTCTCTTCCTCCAAGATTAACTTGTACAGTGGAATGAAGAAGTGATCATATAGATTTCCAACTACTCCCTTGAAACTAAACTCCGAGAGAAGCTTGTAGTAGATATGCACAATAATTTATCATGGTGGCCAGGTCCAACTCATGCCAAGGAATGAGTTATAAGCACAGATTGCATTCAAAAAATAGGAAAACATGTAAAATCTGGCTTGCCCTCCCTTAGGAGGGTTCTTGGAATTAGTCACATGGATTCTCAATTGTTGAGCTAATAGGTTCGACCAGTTGAATGATTTTCCTTTGCTCACAACTTGATTTAGCAAGGATTCCCAACCTTCCAGGAAGGTCTCAGTATTGCATTGTCCATAGATGTGGCAGCATAAAATGATCAAGTATTGATAGGAATCACTGAGAGATTTGGTCTTGTAAATATTGTTTGGTGTCTGGCGGAATTTTGAAGGCTCTTTTCCCATCCTTTGACAACATCCTTTGTACTCAGATAACTGGTGATTGTGTAAAAGTGTGAATCCATGTATGAATCTGACATCGGTAGATGATACATCAAGTGGTAATCATGTGTCATAAATGAGGCAAGCCTTTTTCTATTGGCACTGGTGAGATTCATTGTCTTGTTATCTTAATGCGATAGTATCCAGCTGATGATGTTTGCACATGGGAAAACTAGGTACCTACATGCAAACTTGTGTCGCCCTTATCTTTGGACATTTACATATACATGTCGATATTCAAGATATAATTTGAAGGTATTTGCTGAGAACACTTCATTCAACTTATTCCATGTGATGTTTGATTCTTTTTACATAAATAGTTGGGTGTCTAAGTAAACCGACAAGTTCAAGGGAGTACTCTCAAATGCCTCTTTGGTGTTGCTTTCTGTGGTGTCCTTGAATATAGTTCTCTTGAGATCCATGATGACAGTACCTAAATAAGAAAAGTCCTAAAAAATTGCAGTACCTGCAAGAGATAAATTCACTCATGGAAAACATAATTTAGCTTTAGAAAATTGGCTCACAAAGCAATATATGGGAAAAATCCATCAAACTGAAGGGAAAAACTGCACAAATCCTGGGCTGAGGGAAGAGAATGGCTTCATGAATTTCTCATTGTGCAGTATAATTAGTCAAAGGGGAGGCTTGAGGCTTGAGACTGTGCGTCTCAGCCTGGGAAAAATTATGGAGAGACTACGCATTGTGTAGTCTAAGTGGCTAAGGGGTCAGGTTTGAGCATTGGAACTATGCAATGTGCAGTTGGGTCAGCTATATATTGTGCATTGCACAGTCTTAGGGGCCAAGCATGAAGCTTGAGCCTTGGGCTTCCGCAATGCCCAATTGAGCATGGAAATTATTGGCCACGTGATGGGCAGATTTGCCTAGGAAGAGTGTGAAAAGTGACAGATCTTAAGTGAAATTTCAAGTGGTAGTGCAGATATAATTAAGTAAGTATAAATTAGTGCAGAAGTTCAACATGCAAAAGGGAAAAACAAACATGCATAGGAAGTCACTGAAACGGTGATCACTGATGGGATGAAAACAAGAAATATAATGTGACACTTGTTAGAAATGAACAATAGACTGAACCAACACTTCTACAGGCTAGCATAAGATCATACACCAACAACTATGAAAATAAACAAGCGAAAAAACACTCATAGAAGAGAAATGACAAAAAGTGAAAAAAGACGACAAAAGCAAAACATACCTGGAAAAGTGTCGAAAACTCCACCGAAAGCTTCTTGATCTCCTCACAAATGCTAAAGCTCCAAGATATAATGTGAAAATGAGCTCTAGGGGCATCTATTATATATATCTAGGTCAACTATGGTTTATGATGCACATGCCTAAAATCAAGGAAAAAGTGACACTTGGAAAAACAATCAAAATAACAACTTGTGTCAGTCTTTAGGAAACTGCTTTATCCAGTCCATATTTTCTAGGAATTTTTTTTTTCTTGCATTACAAAGAAATATTGTACAATTCCCAATCACAAGAAATTAGGAAACTCCTTGGCTTAGTGCAATCTGCAATTTCTGAGGGAATGGCAGGCCTCTGCGCAATTTTTGAGCTCAAGGAAGTTCTGCCCCTCGGGATTGCACAATTTATGAGCTTAAGGTTGGCTTTCCTTTTAGAACTGGACAATTTAGTTCCTCAAGGTTGTCCTATCTTCCAATTGTATACATTTTAATACAATTATGTATTTCCTAGATTCTCCTGATCTAACAATTATATGCCACTGTTAAATACAGATCCTTCTACTAAAATATTTGTGGAAATTTAATAGCCAATTGCAAACACATGAATAAAGATCAATCACACATAACACAGATGTTTTTACCAGGAAAACATACAGCTAAAAACCCCACTATCATATATTATGTATATATCATGGATCATGAAACAATCTCATACAAAACTCTAATCCAAGAGCTCTCAGTAAAATAAACAATCGTCTCACACTGTCATACAAAAATTGGCTAGTACATGCACCAATTTACTGCCTTCTGACAGCCTGCCTCCACTATGCAATCCCTGCAAATCAAAATCCTGAATTAATGAGATACTACATTTCCTTGACTGTGAAATCCTCATTGGCATCTCCAATGTGTGTGGTTGCATGAGTGCACCCACTAATGTCACAACAGATAGTCAAACTGCCCCTTTCACCTATCTTTCAACTGGGTCTCCACTGGATCTGACATGCATGTAGTTAATAGTAGTAAATATTCAGTCTCATGTGAGATCACTCCATGTGAATTAATTTAATATCTAATTCACTGATATCTCACTAGTGTATCTTTAGTTACAACTAGCACAACTGAGTTTAACTCACTTAACTGAGTTAAACTACTTTAAAACTCACATAACTACACATCCAACTCTGTTACAACTTTGTATCTCAGTTACAACTAAGTCCACTTGCATGTCCCACCAACTGATCTTAGAACTTGTAATTACTTCATTTAACTGGTTTGCCACATCAGTTAACTGAAATCAAGTGCTTCAAGAGAATAGATTATTATTTATTGTCCAATTATTATTAAGAGATAATAATAACCAATGCGCATTCTATTTTTAGACATGCGATCTATAAATAGACTTCGCCCATGCATCTAAAAATAGAAACTCATCTATAAATATAATTTGCTCAACCATCTATAAATAGACTCCCGCTATAAATAGAATTTTCTCAACATTCTAAAAATAGACATACACCTAAAAATAGCCTTCGGGCCCCACCTAGTGTAGGTGCTTAATTTTCACTAGGATCATCATCTTGTTGAATATTAACACTCCCTCTCAACAAGAAAGTGATTATCCTTCACCCTGATCATGCCTCTATGGTATTCGAATTTGCTCCTGGTGAGCGCCTTCGTCAGAATATCTGCATCCTGATCCTCCGTAGGAATGTACTTAAGCAACATGATCTTCCGCTGCACACAATCTCTAATATGATGATACCGGATATCTATATGCTTATATCTATCATGAAACATAGGATTAATCAAGAGTTTAATGCAACTATGATTATCACAATGGATCACTGTAGGATATAAATGAGAACCAAACAAACCAACCAAGATCTTTCTCATCCATATAGCCTCACATGCAGCTTGACTTTCTGCCATGTATTCTTCTTCCACTGAAATGAGTGCCACGGATCCCTATTTCCTGTTGTACCAAGAAATAGTTGTAGATCTGATACTGAAGACCCCTCCTAATGTGCTCTTTCTGTCTGTTGGGCTGCCCGCCCAATCTGCATCCATGAAGCCATGCAACTTCACCCCATCATCTGTATGTACCATAAGCCATACTCAGATGTGCCCCCCGAGATATCTTAGGACATGCTTGTCCTCCTTCCAAAAGAGCTTGGTAGGCTTAACCATTTCTTGACTAAGCTGGTTCACCGCATAGCATATGTCCGGTCTTGTGCTTACTAAATACATTAGTGAACCCACTAACTGTCGATAGACAGTAGCATCCACTACCTCTCCAGATGTAGCATCCTCTTTCCTCCAGTTTCATGGAAGAGGAGTATCCATGGGTTTGTAGCCCTCCATGTGAAACTTACCGAGTATCTCCCTTACATACTTGCCTTGAGACACAAAAATTTCACCATCTCTCTACCATATTTCCAATCTAAGGAAATAATGAAGGAGGCCCATATCCTTCATCTCAAACTCCTTTTCAAGGTCCTCCTTGCATGATTGTATCAGCTGTTGAAAATGCAACAAGATGATGGAGCTTAGTGAAATGAAGTCGCCTTCACTAAGTGGGCCCGCAGGCTATTTTTGGCGCAAAGTCTATTTTTAGACTATGTCTATTTTTAGACATATGGAGCATGGTCTAGGAGTTGCAGTATGCTATTCTTGGATGAGTGGTCGAGTTGGTAAAAATATATGGACCTCTATTTTTAGACATACGAGTCGAAGTCTATTTTTTTTATTTTTATTTGTCTAAAAATAGGTCAGTCAAATATTATTAGCCCTTAATAATATTTGGACTCTAAACTTCAGTTTATTCTCTTACAGCACTTCAATTGGCACTACGGATGTGGCCCATGCATCTGACAGAAGGAATTATGCTATTTCTTGGGGTTTGGTGAGCTCATGCATGGTTGACTTCAGTTAGGACTTCAGTGGCAGAGTTTGGTGGAGTTGATGGGACAGTTGGTGGAGTTGTGTTCGGTTTAACTTAGTTGAACTAGTTTTGATTAGTTTAACTAGCTAATCAACTAGTAATGAGTGGAGTGAATTAAATATTATTTAATTCACTAATTATTAACTCATTATTCAACTCAAGAACACATCAGTTCACTACGGTGCATGGACAGTTCAGTGGAGACCAGTGGAAGAGGTAGATGAAAGGGTGAGTTTGCTATTAGTTGCGACAACAGTTGTGCATGAGATTTGCACAAGCATTGGAGGAGATTGCCAATGATGATTGCACAGTTGGAGCCAGTGAGATTCGAACTTGGATCTCTCATTAGACTAGCCTTGATTGCGCAATAGAGGCAGGAAATTAGTGGATGAGTTTTGAACCTGTGACTTGTTCAAAACCAAGCTAGTTTGTGTGTAACTTTTGGAGACAATACTGAGTACTTGTGAGGAGTATTGTACTGAGATTGCTACATGTTTCTCTTCTATTATAATATACAAATAGCTGGGGGTTTTCAGCTATAAGCTTTCCCCATTACATATTGTGTTTATGTGCGCATGCGACTGTTTCTATTTTCGCAAATTGATGATTGATTGTAGAAGAGATTATGTGTTGCATATGAATTTGAATTAGTATGTGATCAGGATAATCTCGGTGGATAAATCTTCATTATTCAGCAAATTTCTACATGGTATCAGAGCAAATCAATCATCGGGATCTATTGCAGTTATTACAATATTATTTCGGTAGACAGAGTCTGTAACGGGCCAGGTAGCCTCTGGATCCATCCTTTCTCTGAAAGGTGATATATCCAGTAAATGCCCTTACAGTCGATCTCTGTGCTAGAAATAATTTGTTCTCACAGATCCAGAAGAAGTTGAGTTTTTGAGTTTGGAATTCGAATTTTGCAGCAGTTTGTTTTCTTGGTGCCAGAGTTGAAAATGTCTTTCAACGGTTTGCGACTCAAATATGCCCTTGAAGGCAGTTCGAATTATGTTGCATGGAAAGATCGGATGGAGGCAGTATTAGAAGATAATGGGCTGAAGGAGTTCGTAGATATGGATGTCCAAAAGCCTACTGATCCTGCTGAAGTTGAGGCTTGGCAAAAGAAGATGGCGAAATGTCGAAGGATTCTGTTGGAGGGTGTGAAGGATCACATTGTATCCAGCCTGCATGGAAAAGCTTCTCCATATTTGATGTGGAAAGCATTGACAGATCTATTCCAGAGTAAGAGCGACCAAAGGAAGCTGGCGCTTAAGGATAAGCTCAGAAACATTAAGATGGAGAAAGGTGACAGTATCGCCAAATAACTCACGAAGTTCACTCAATGCAGAGATGAGCTGGGAAGTGTGGGGGTGACTGTTGAAGAAGAGGACATGGTAGACCTGGCTCTCCTTGGTCTTCCGAAGGCTTGGTATTCCTATCAAAATTCTATCAATGGTTGGGAGAAGTTGTCGGGATGGGAGCGACTTTGGGCAGATCTCATGCAGGAGGAGATAAGGAGGACTACCAGGGACGGATCTTCATCAAAGGTATCTGATAAAGAAAATTGCGCTTTGGCTGCCAAAGCAAAGAAGGGGAAGAGCAAGAAAGCTTCTCAGTCTGGTGCGAAAGGCAAGAAGCAAGACATGTCCAAGGTGAAGTGTTTTCACTGTCACCAGCACGGACACTATCCCACAAATTGTCCGCAGAAGAAGAAAAATAAGAAGGCTGCTAGATCTGCAGAGGGAGAGGCATTGGCTTCTCAATTCGAACTGGATTTTTCACTGATCGCATGCTTGGTTTCAAGTGTGATGGGATCAGTATGGTTCTTGGACAGTGGTGCGTCATTTCACATGGCCGGAGATCGAGATCGTTTTCGGATACGGAGGAAAAAAGATCTTGGAGTGCACATCGAGATGGGCGATGATGGTAAGATCGGATCACGGCCCGTGCTCGGTACCATTCCCTTTGAGAGGAGTCTAGTAAACCCTTTGTATTGAAGGGAGTATTGCATGTTCCAGGATTCATGAAGAATCTGATCTCTGTGGCGATTTTGGAAGACAAGGGGTACGATGTGGTCTTCAGCGAGGGAAAGGCTTTCCTGTGCAGTAAGACAACTGAAGAGACCAGAAAGATAGGGGTTCAAGTCAAGAACCTTTATTAGTTGCAAGTAGATGGCTGCGCAGCAATGGCATGCAAGGTAGAAGCAGTGGTGAGCCGGGATGATGGCGAGCTGTGGCACCAAAGATTGGACCACCTTCACCATGGAGCTTTGAAGATACTGCAGCAGATTTCTACTGGGCTTCCTAAGGGCACTCTTGCGCAGTCAGATCAGTGCAAGGGGTGTACCTTGGGAAAATTTGTGAAAGCCACCTTTCACGAGAAGGATAGTCGCGCCACGACGATCCTTGAGAGTTTTCACACAGACGTGTGTGGACCTTTCTCAGTAGCTTCGACAACAAAGCACAAGTCCTATGCGATATTTTTTGATGATTTCTCTCGGAAGTCTTGGGATATTCTTCATGAAGAAGAGCGAGACATTTTCAAAGTTCTGTGGGTGGGCGGCTAGTTGAAGAATCGAGGAAGCATGTGAAGGCTCTTAGGAGCGACAATGGTGGTGAATTCATCTCTACTGAATTCAAAGACTTTTGCAGCACAGAAGGGATTCGGAGAGAGCTCATCGCACCCCATAACCCACAGCAGAACGGGGTGGCTGAGCAGAAGAACAGAATGATCGTGGGTGTTGCACGGGTGATGTTGCATGATCAGGGCCTACCCCTTCACTTGTGGGCTGAGGCATGCAATACAGCAGTATATGTGCAGAACCGTTGTCCTCACAAGATTATTGGCATGAATACACCGGAGGAGGCGTTTTCTAGCAAGAGGCCTGATATTTCTCATCTGAGAATTTTTGGCTCACCTGTCTACATGCATGTGACGAAGGATGCCAGAAAGAAGCTGGATCCAACCGCAGAGGTTGGAATATTTTTGGGGTACACTAATACACCTCACAACTATCGGGTGTATTTGTCAGACAGTCGCAAGACTGTTGTGCGACGGGATATCAAGTTTCAGGAGGAGAAAGCCATGCAGTGTTCGCTTGAGAGGGAGCTACACTTGCATGCAGATGAGGAGCTGTTAGTTCCTAAGGAGGAGATTCCGGATGTGGATCAGCCACAAGAGGAGGTTTAGGAGGTGGAAGAAACCACCCAGGCAGCGCCAACCATCAGAGGGCGCATGCGCACTACAGAAGCTGAGCGACTGGCTCGGGATGCAGAGAAGGTTGTAGGACCACCTACAGCACAGCGCAGATAGAGGCAGTCACCGGATCGGTACACTGGATACATGGCTCTTGTGAGTCAATGTGTTGTGACAGAGCCATCCTCTTTTGAGGAAGCTGTGGAGGAACCCGCATGGGTTGATGCCATGATCGAAGAATATGATTCGATCGTTAGGAACAGTGCATGGGAGATTGTCCCAAGACCGGTGGGGAAATCAGTGGTGGGTTCGCGATGGATCTACAAGGTGAAGCAGGCAGCTGACGGGAGTGTGGAGAAGTACAAGGTGAGATTTGTCGCCCGTGGCTTCTCACAGATCGAGGGGATTGACTATGAGGAGACTTTTGCACCTGTCGCAAGGTACTCTTCGATACGGACGATCCTTGCTCTCTCAGCGCAGATGGGGTGGCACATTCATCAGATGGATGTGAAGACTGCGTTCCTCAATGGAGTTATTGAGGAGGAGGTGTACATAGAGCAGCCTGAAGGTTTTGAGATCTTCAGCAGTGAGTCGCATGTGTGCCGACTCAAGAGAGCACTGTACGGGCTGAAGCAAGCACCTCGTGTTTGGTACACTCGGATAGACAGCTACTTCACCGGGCTTGGATTCTCCAAGAGTGAGGCGGATCCAAACCTGTACCAGATTGTGGTGGAGGGGAAGCTGTTGATCATCGTACTGTATGTAGATGATCTGATTTTGACTGGCGATGAGCCGTTGATACTTTCATGCAAGGAGGATCTTGCACGAGAGTTTGAGATGAAGGACTTGGGCATCCTTCATTATTTCCTGGGATTGGAGATTTGGCAGCGCAGTGGAGGACTGTTTTTTTCTCAGGGCAAGTATGCCCGGGAGATTCTGGAGAGGTTCAACATGCAAGGCTGCAAGCCTGTTAACACTCCTCTTCCTGGTGGTTGGAGGAAGGAGGATACTACTTCAGCGGAGGTAGTGGATGCCACTGTCTATCGACAGTTGGTGGGGTCGCTTATGTATCTGGTCAATACACGACCCGATATATGCTATGCAGTTAACCAGCTTTCGCAAGCTATGGTTAAGCCTACCAAGCTCTTTTGGAAGGCAGGCAAGCATGTATTGCATTATCTTAGTGGCACATCGGGATATGGTCTATGGTACAGACAGGAGGATGGAGCGAAGCTTTCCGGCTTCACTGATGCAGATTGGGCAGGGAGCCCAACGGATCGTAAGAGCACATCTGGAGGTATTTTCAGCATCGGGTCGACAGCAGTTTCCTGGTACAGCAGGAAGCAGAGATCCGTGGCACTCAGTTCAGCAGAGGCCGAGTACATGGCAGCAAGCTTGGCTGCATGCGAGGCTATTTCGATGAGGAAGATCCTCGCAGGTTTGTTCAGGTTGCATTTGGAGCCTACAGTGATCTACTGTGATAACCAGAGCTGCATCAAGCTCTCGGCTAATCCAGTATTTCATGATAGGTCCAAACATATCGACATCAGGTACCATCATATCAGAGATTGTGTTCAGCGGAGGATCATGATGCTTTCATATGTTCCCACGGAGGATCAGGATGCCGACATCCTGACGAAGGCGCTCACCAGGAGCAAGTTCGAATTCCACAGAGGCAGGATAGGGATTGCAGATAATCCATATCTTGCTGAGAGGGAGTGTTGAGAATGCAGCAAGATGATGGAGCTTAGTGAAATGAAGTCACTCACTAAGTGGGCTCACAGCCTATTTTAAGTCCTGCTTTTTAGACATATGGAGCATGGTCTAGTGAGCGTGTGATGCTATTCTGGATGATTGGTCAAGTTGGTAAAAATAGATGGACCTCTATTTTTAGACAGTGGGCGGAATCTATTTTTAGACTGCCAGTCTAAAAATAGATCAGTCGAATATTATTAGCTCTTAATAATATTTGGACTATAAACATTATCTTATCCTCTTGGAGCACTTCAGTTCGAGCTATGGATGTGGCACATGCGGCTGACAGAAGGAATTATGCTATTCCTGGGGTTTAGTTGAGCTATTGCATGGTTGACTTCAGTTAAAACTCATGTGGCAGAGTTTGGTGGAGTTGATGAGACAACAGGAGTCAGAACTGTTTAACTTAGTTGAACTAGTTGTGATTAGTTTAACTAGCTAATCAACTAGTAATGAGTGGAGTGAATTAAAGACATTATTTAATTCACTAATTATTAACTCATTATTCAACTCAAGAACACATCAGTTCACTACAGTGCATGGATAGTTCAGTGGAGACCAGTGGAAGAGGTAGATGAAAGGGTGAGTTTGCTATTAGTTGTGACAGCAGTTGTGCATGATATTTGCACAAGCATTGGTGGAGATTGCCCATGAGGATTGCGCAGTTGGAGCCAGTGAGATTCGAACTTGGATCTCTCATTAGACCAGCCTTGATTGCACAATAGAGGCAGGCAATTAGTGGATGAGTTTTGAACCTGTGACTTGTTCAAACCAAGCTAGTTTGTGTGTAACTTTTGGAGACATTACTGAGTACTTGTGAGGAGTATTGTACTGAGATTGTTACATGTTTATCTTCTATTATAATATACAAATAGCTGGGGGTTTTCAGCTATAAGCTTTCCCCATTACATATTGTGTTTATGTGCGCATGCGATTGTTTCTATTTCCGCAAATTGATGATTGATTGTAGAAGAGATTATGTGTTGCATATGAATTCGAATTAGTATGTGATCAGGATAATCTCGGTGGATAAATCTTCATTATTCAGCAAATTTCTACATCAGCTGCTCATCACCAGCTAGTATTAAATCATCAACATAAAGAAAAATGATTAAACTCTTACCCTCCACCACAATTTGGTATAGGTTTGCATCCACCTCACTCTTGGTGAAGCCAAGTCTAGTGAAATAGTTTTCGATCCGAGTGTACTAAGCATGGGGTGCTTGCTTCAACCCATACAACGCTCTGTTGAGTCTGCACACATGTGACTGGCTACTAAAGATCTCAAATCCTTTAGGCTGCTCAATGTACACTTCTTCCTCAATGATCCCATTAAGGAATGTGGTCATCACATCCATCTGATGAATGTGCCAGCCCATCTTCACTAAGAGAGCAAGGATGGTCCTTATGGAAGAATACCGTGTGACATGTGCAAAGGTTTCTTCATAATCAATCCCCTCGATCTGTGAGAAGCCCTGTGCCACAAATCTGGCCTTATACTTCTCAACACTCTCATCAGTGGCTTGCTTTACCTTGTAGATCCATCTTGAACCTACCACTGATTTATCAACCGGCCTTGGAACAATTTCCCAAGCACTGTTTCTGACAATGGATTCATACTCCTCCACCATTGCATCTACCTATGTAGGCTCCTGCACTGCTTTCTGAAAGGAAGATGGCTCAGTCATAATACATTTGCTCATGAGAGCCATGTATCCAGTGAATTGGTCAGGAGACTATATCTGTCTGCGCTGTGAAGTAGGGACTCCTACATTCCATGCCGCATCAAGCTTCAGCCTCTCAGCTTCTATGGTACGCCTTCTGTCAGTTCTGATGTTTGGCTCTGTGTGAGTGGACTCCTCCACTCCATGAAACTCCTCTTATGGCTGATCCACATCTAGAGATTCATCTTTGGGAACCAAAATATCCTCCTCTACATGTAAGTCTAGCTCCCTCTCAAGCGACAACTTCATGGCTTTCTCCTCATTGAATGTTATATCCTGTCTCACCACAGTCATTCGAAAGTTTGGAAAATACTCACGATAATTATGGGGTGTTTCTGTGTACCCCACTAATATCCCAACTTCAACAGTCAGCTCCAGCTTCTTCCTGGTGTTCTTGGTCACATGCACATAAACATATGAGCCAAAAATATTAAAGTGAGAAACATCCAGTTTCTTACCAGTAAAAGCTTCTTCAGGTGTACTCATGCCAAGTAATCTATGAGGACAACGGTTTTGCACATAAACCGCAGTGTTGCATGCTTCCGCCCATAAGTGCATTGGTAGGCCCTGATCATGTAGCATCGCTCATGCAACACCCACGATCATTCTGTTCTTCCTCTTCGAGACCACATTTTTCTTTGGGTTATGAGGCACTATGAGTTCTCTTCAAATTCCTTCTTTGCTACAGAATTCTTTGAATTCGTTCGAGATGTATTCTCCACCATTATCGCTCCATAGAGCCTTCACTTGCTTCCCCGTCTCTTTCTCAACCAATGACTTAAACTCACAGAACTTTGAGAATGTTTGATCCTTCTTCTGCATGAAGAAGATCCAACATTTATGAGAAAATTCATCAACAAAAATAAGATAATACCTATGTTTTGTTGTTGAAGCAACCGAGAATGGTCCACACACATCTGTGTGAACTCTCTCCAAGATCACCGAAGCACGGTTCTCCTTTTCATGAAAGGTGGACTTTACATACTTCCCCATGGTGCAACCATTGCACTGATCTAACTAAGCAAGTGTTCCCATTGGAAGTCCAATAGATATTTACTACGTGACTTTCAAAGCTCCATGATGAAGATAACAATCACCTGTGCCATAATTCGCCCTCATCCTGGCTCACCACTTTTTATGCCTTGCCCATCATTGCAGTGTAGCCTTCTACCTCTAGCTTGTAGAGATTATTGACTCGAACCCCTATCCTCTTGGCTTGACCCATTGTTTTATGTCGCAGGAAAGCTTTTCCATCGCTAAAAACAACATCATAGCCTCTTTCCTCCAACATCACGAATGAGACCAAGTTTTTCTTTAGACCTGGAACATGCATAACATCTTTTAATTGAAATGGTTTACCTGAATCCCTCTCAAAGGTAATGGTACCAATTATGTTCGCACTGTATTGTCCATCGTCTCCCATCTCTATATGCATCTAGAGATCTTTCTCCTCCAAGTCACTAAAAAGCTCCTTATCTCCCGTCATGTGGAAGGAAGCACCACTATCAAGATACCACACCAATCCCATTGCGCTTGAAACCAAGCATGCACTCAAAGAGAAATCAAGTTCAAGTTGCGAGGCAAGGGCCTCACCAGCTGCAGCTCCAGCAGCCTCCTTGTTCTTCTCTTTCTGTGGGCAGTTAGTGGCAATATGCCCATGTTCGTGACAGTGAAAACACTTCACCTTGGAAAAATACAACTTTTTGCCTTTAGCCTTAGATTTTGAGTGGAATTTCTTCCCCTTCCCTTTCCTTTCCTTGGCATCCAAAGCACAATCCTCCTCATCATCATGCTTTGATGAAGATCCATCTCTGGTGTTCCATCTAAACTCCTCCTGCACTAGATCTGACCACAATCATTTACAATCTGGTAGTTTTTCCCATCCGTTGACAGAGTCTTGATAATTGTACCAACTCTTATGAAGTCATAAGTGAGCCAAGCTCACCAAATCATGATCAGCAACTGTGATTCCCACACTCCCCAGTTCATCCCGACATTGGACAAACTTTGTGAGATACTTAGGAATATTGTTGCCCTTCTCCATATTGATCTTTCTGAGTTTATCTTTCAGCGCCAATTTCCTATGGTCGTTGCTGCTTTGGAAAAGATCCATCAAAGCCTTCCACATCACAAATGGAGTGGCTTTCCCATGAATTCTTGAGACAATATGGTCTCGTACACCTTCAAACATAATCCTTCTCGTCTTCGTTACTTTATTTTTCCATGCGTCAAGTAATGCAGCATCTGTCTAAGTAGGCTTAGGAACATCATTGTCGATGAATTCCTTCAAGCCATTATCTTCAATCACCACCTCCATATTTTCCTTCCATGCAATGTAGTTCGAGCCGCCCTCGAGTGCATACTCTAGCCACAAACTGTTGAAATCCATTACAATTTTTACTCAACTATCGCACCAAGAAATTCTTGCAGCAAATTCGAATTGTTTCCACCAACAAACTTAGCTACTACTTCAATATTGCAATATTCTTAGCTCTGATATCATGCAGAAATTTTAATACAATTATGTATTTCCTGGATTCTCCTGATCTAACAATTATATGCCACCGTTAAATATAGAACCCTTCTACTAGAATCTTTGCGGAAATTTAATCGCCAATTACAAACACATGAAGAAAGATCAATCACACATAACACAGATGTTTTTACCGGGAAATCATAAAGCTAAAAAACCCACTCTCATATATTATGTATATATCATGGATCATGAAACAATATCATACAAAACTCTAATCCAAGAGCTCTCAGTACAATAAACAATCGTCTCACACTGTCATACAAAACTTGGCTAATACATGCACCAATTTACTGCCTCCTAACAACCTGCCTCCACTGTGCAATCCCTGCTGATCACAATCCTGAATGAATGAGATACTACCTTGCCTTGATTGTGCAATCCTCATTAGCATCTCCAATGTGTGTGTGGTTGCATGAGTGCACCCACTAATGTCACAACAGATAGTCACATTGTCCCTTTCACTTATCTCTCAACTAGGTATCCACTAGATCTGACATGCATGTAGTTAACAGTAGTAAATCTTCAGTTGCATGTGAGATCACTCCATGTGAATTAATTTAATCTTTAATTCACTGGTCTCTCAGTATTGTATCTTTAGTTACAACTAGTTACAACTAGCACAATTGATTTTAACTCACTTAACTGAGTTAAACTACTTTACAACTCACATAAATACACATCCAACTTTGTTACAACTTTGTATCACTCAGTTACAACTAAGTCCACTTGCATGTCCCACCAACCAACCTTAGAACTCATGATATCTAGTATAATGCACTGTGGAAACCCATCATACTTAAAATACTAAGAGTAAAGGGATCTCTTCTTGAATGGTTCATGAGGCACAATAGTTGCTAAGGTTTTGCAAATGGGGTAGCAAGCTAAGTGGGCTTGATTGTGGGGAAAACTCCACAGTTAAGCGTGCTTGAGCCGCAGGAGTTCGTTGACAGGGGTGACCCCTGGGAAGTCCTAGTTACTGTGTGTGCAAGCTCCATGATGATTGATGCTATATCTTTCTTTCCACCGGTTTCCAATCCCACAGCTTCACCCCACCTCGATGCAATGAGTGCTATGACTATCGAGACTATTCTCAGTGTACCATTGAGAAATTAGTCCGCTACGACTACCTCTCATGGAAATGGTCATAGATGAATGACTAAATTAACACAGCTTGAATCCAAAAATAATATCTAATATAATGCATTGCGGAAAACCCCTCATACTTAAAATACAAAGAGTAAAGGGATCTCTACTTGAATGGTTCATGAGGCACAATACTTGCTAAGGTTTTGCAAATAGGGTAGCAAGCTAACCAGGCTTGATTGTGGGGAAAACTCCAAGTTAAGCGCGCGTGAGCCAAAGGAGTTCCGGGATGCGTGACCTCCCGGGAAGTCCTGGTTACCGGGTGCAAGCCCCGGAAGTGATGATTGATGTTATGTGATTGATTTCACTAGTTTCAATCCCACTTCTTCACCCCTGTGAGCATCACCCGATGCAATGAGTGCTAAGTGGACGATTCAAAAATCATGAGAAATTAGTTAGTTACGACTACCTCTCATGGAAATGGTCATAGATGAATGACTAAATTAACGCAGTTGAATCCCAAAAATGATATCTAATTCCTTCAGTTGTCTGGATTGCCACATCAGTTAACTGAAATCAAGTGCTTCAAGAGAATGGATTATTATTTGTGTCCAATTATTATTAAGAGATAATAATAACCGAAATGCATTCTATTTTTAGACATGTGATATATAAATAGACTTCACCGATGCATCTAAAAATAGAAACTCATCTATAGATAGAATTTGCTCAACCATCTATAAATTGACTCCCGCTATAAATAGAATTTTCTTAACATTCTAAAAATAGACATACACCTAAAAATAACCTTCGAGCCCCACCTATTTTAGGTGCTTAATTTTCACAAGGATCATCATCTTGTTGAATCTCAACACCAATATTGTGCAATACCTGAATGTAGGATCAACAAAGTTGTAAGGTCAAGGCAGAGGATGATTTGTGACTAGAAAGGTTAATATCATGATCAACACAAGTCATCACAAGCTCTGTAATAAATTATAAGTCTTTGACATAGCATGAGTACTTGACGAGAGCAAAATATAAGCTCTCATGGATGGAAGGGAAGCTCCAAAATCTAAGCATGGGAAAAAAATTGGAGGGTGGTTGTAGTAGCTACAACATAACCTAAATATCTAGAGCATGCTTTTATTCTGTCAAGGAAAGTGGAAAGTAAAAATATGGCCATTAGAAAATTGGTCACTAATAACTGTAGAGAAAATATGCTCCCTTTCCTAAACCATAAAGGTTTAATCCTCAACAAATGGATGAAAGAAGAGAAAAGGGACTATGACTATGATAGAAAGTATAGTAAGGGGCATAAATGCAATGAGAATAAATTATTCCACATAGGTTGTGAATATCAAGAAGATTAAGAAGCAAAAACTTCACAAAGTATAGAGCTATAAGAGACTACTCCAACAATCTCTTGTCATGCATTAGCCGAAATCAATACTCCACAAACCCTCAATATAGAAGGATATATGAAAATGAGAAAGGTAATAGTATTTGTTGATTCAAGTAGTACTTATAACTTTATCAATCAAAAATTGGAAAGGCTTCTCAATTGCTTTGTACATCTCACACCATAATTTCAAGTAATGATTGTAGATGGAGGTACCATAAATTGTTCAAGGAAGTTCCATAATATTAAGCTGAATATGGGAGAGTATTTATTGGTTAATCACGTGATTGAAATCTAAAAGGGTAGTTTCTATGTTGTATTATAGGTCCAATGGCTACAAGCATTGGGAACAATGACCCTTAATTTCCAAGATTTCTTCATAATATTTTTCTCAGAAGAAAAGAAAAATTGAGCATAGAGGTATCTAAGGAAAACCCAATAAAGTGATAAGCTCTAATAGCATGAAAAAATTTCTAAAAACAGGACACCAAGGTGTATTTATCAATTACATTCATTAGATGTTCAAAAATCTATATATTTTTCCCTAATGGATCTTCAAAAAGTTATCAACAATCATGCTAAGGATTTTGGAGAAATTCCTAAGGGTCTTCCAATTGCCTGAGATCATGACCATACTATTCATTTGTAACCTGGAAGTGTACCACATAATATTAGGCTTTACAGATATCCACATGTACAAAAGAGTGAGATTGAGTATACGGTTCAAGAAATGTTAAAGACGAGCATCATTCAACCTAGCTAGAGCACTTTCTCTTCACCAGTGATGATGGTTATAAGAAAGGATGGTTCATGGTGTATTTGTCCAATGTATATAAAGCTCATAAAAATGACATTGAAAGATAAATTTCATATTCTTGTCATTGATAAATTATTAGATTAATTACATGGAGAAATTTTCTTCTCTAACTTGGATCTTCTTTCTAGATATGATCAAATTAGAATAAGGCAAGAATACATTCCAAAAACATAATTTAGAACAAATGAAGGTCATTATGAGTTTTTGGTTATGCCATTTGGACTTACAAATTCACCTTCAAAATTTCAAAGCTTGATGAATTCTATTTCAAACCCTTAAAAAATTGTGCTAGTATTTTTTTATGACATACTAA
This sequence comes from Pinus albicaulis, assembly GCA_034641835.2. NCBI lineage: Eukaryota > Viridiplantae > Streptophyta > Pinopsida > Pinales > Pinaceae > Pinus > Pinus albicaulis. The sequence goes on along the minus strand of CM076575.1, from coordinate 162,887,594 downwards.
TCGACAATGAGTCTTCGGAAAAGAATGTACAACATGTTGACAAGTTCTTGACACTATTGGAAGAGAAATAACTATATGCAAAGCCTTCAAAGTGTGCCTTTTGGGTTCAAGAAGTGGAATATTTGGGTCATATATTATCACATGATGGTGTCAGGATGGATTCTAACAAAATCAAACCTATGAGGGAATCTCCAATCCCAAATACCTTGAATAAAGTCAGAGGATTCTTAGGAATGACAGGATATTACCACAATTTTTTCTATAAATATGTTCAAATAACAACACCTATAACAAAATTATTGAAGAAGGAATCATTTTCTCGGACTAAAGAAGCAACCAAAGTGTTTCAATAACTTAAAGAGGATATGTGTAAAAATCTAGTCTTGGTGACATCTAACTTCACAAATATATCATTATGGAGTGTGATGCCTTAGGGCCATGGCACTGGTGCAATTTTGATGCAAGAAGGAAGGTCACTTCCCTTTGAAAGTAGTGAAATTAGAAGAAATAACTTACTAAGACCCATGTATGAAAAAAATGTCCTCCATACTACATGAATTTAATAAATGGCATCCATACCTAATAGGAAGACACTTAAAAGTAAAAACAGACCATGATAGTCTAAAGTAGTTCTTGGAGAAAATAATATCCTTATAAGAGAAAAAAAAAAAATGGGTCACAAAGATGTTGGGTTATGAATTTGAAATTTTCTACAAAAATGGAAAACAAAATATTGTGGGCAGATGCAATCTCAAGGAAAGATGAAGACACAAATGATTTACTTTGTACTATTTCCATTCCATAATCTAACAAGGCAGAAGAAGCAAGGATAGAATGATGTCAAGATGAGAATATATGCAAGATAATTCAACATCTACAGGAATACCCCAGTTCAATAGAAAATGATTTTTTATGGTATCAAGATTGATTATAATTATGTTAGATTTCTCAACTCAAACAAAAGGTCCTATTGGAATTACACATTTATCCTATAGGAGGACATTTAGGGTTCTTGAAGATATACCATAGGATCAAGAAAATTTATTTTTGGGAAAGAATTAAAGTATATGTGCAAAAATTTATGGAATAATGTCGTATGCCAACAAAATAAAGGAGACACTATAAAGGCTTCATGGATCCTTCAACCATTAACCATAATAAGCTTGCATTGGGAAGAAGTTTCAATGGATTTGATTACATGTTTACCTAAATTTGAAGGAAAGAGTGCCATTATGGTAGTGGTAGATCGAATGAAATATTATTCCCACTTTTTCTCTCTTTATCATCCTTTTAAATCAAGTACTATGGTAGAAGCATTAATGGAAATAATCCAAAAGCTACATGGAATACCAACGATTATTGTAAGTGCCAGAGATCCAATTTTCACTTGAATTGTTTGGGTTGAATTATTTTCTTGTTTGGGTACTCAACTGGTCCACAACTCATCTTACCATCCTCAATTTGATGGGAAAATTTGAGATTGTGAATACATTTTTAGAGGAATATCTATTTTGCTTTGCATATGATAAACTGACACAATCGGTCAAATGGTTTCCCTTGGTAGAAAGGTGGTACAACACATCCTTCCATGCTTCATAAAAAATGTTACCATTTATGGAACTATATGGATATCATCCTCCATTCATCACATCACCTTTGAAAGGGAATATAAAGGTTCAAGTATTAGAGAACCACATACAAAACCAATAGTGGTTCTCAAACTATTGAAGGACAACTTGGTTATGAAACATAATAGAATGAAAGAACAAGCATATAAACATCACAATGAAATGGAATTTGAAGTGGGGGATTGGTTATTTGTGATAATAAAACCATATAAACAAATTTCCCTTGAAAAACAAAAGAAAGAAAATAAATTAGCTCCAAGGTATTATGGCCCCTATAAGGTGTTGTAGAGGATTGGAAGTATGAATTACAAATTGGATTTACCTCCATCTTCACATGTACAACTAGTCTTCCATTTTTATTTCTTATAGAAGGTAATTAATGATAAGATCCTAGTCCAAACTATTCTACCAAATATTAATGAAGAAGGAAAAATAACGCTAGAACCAAAAACAATTTTGGAAACAAGGACTAAGCAATTGAGAAATTGAGGAATTAGTGAGTACCTCATCAATTGGAGAACCTACTAGTGGAAGAAGTGACATGAGAAGATGATTTTTTCATGCAGAAACACCCATAGATAGTCAAGTGTTGAGGACAATACTTCTTTGAAGGGGAGGGGCATGTTTGTTTTTTTGCTAACCTGGGAGGAGGTTTGAACCTAGAATCCCATGGAACATAACACTTCATTACCAAGCTGATTTCTAATTGAGCTAAACCTCGTGAGTGAAGGTGAGGGACATTTTAGATCCTATATAAGCCCCGTGTTAACCCAAAACCCATTATTAAGCCCTAGATATTGAGTGATTACATTTCTATTTTTATATTGTTATGTAGGCTAGAACCCCTCATGGTGCCATTTTATTATAATTATACCCTTTGTATCTTATATATATACTAAGGAGACCTAGCCTTAGGATCATCAAATATTGTCTTGTTCATTATATTTATTGTAAAAGGAGGTTCCCCCATTGAAAAGGACTATAACTATTGGTTTCTTATCATTTTTAAGGTTCAGGGATCATAACACTATCTACATCAATATCTTTGTCAATAGTTAATCTTGTTGTTTCACAATGTATATCCCTTCTAGTACATCAACACAAAGTAACCAGGTGCAAGGGGAAGTGTAGATGAACCAAGTGGAGGGGAGGGTTCAAGTGGAGGGCCAGAAATAGAAGCAAGGAGGAAATAGCTCAACGAAACCAAGATGAAGACAAAAAAAAATTGAAGACAAAACATGTAATCCACCACCTATTCCATCCAAGCATGCCCTCGAAACATCTAGAAGCCAGAAAATGGAGGGACAGGATGATGTAATTGGGAGGGAGCAATAATCCAATTGTGATTGAAATATTGATCCATGTGGGAGAATATTTTGATAGTCCACCAAATATTCATAGTGGAACTCCATTTGGCATAAAAAATAGTAGAGGGATTTTTGGCGAGGGTGAATTCAGCTCGGATGAGAAAGGATGGGGAAAGGTGAGATAAGTCAACGAAGCACAAAATGGAAAGGAGATCACTATTCACATTCATCAAAAGTGAAGTTGTAGATGTGAAGTAAACCATCAAAAAATTCAGAGAAATGAATACAAAAAATTAAAAAAACCCCAATGGAACTGCAAATCAAAATTAGATTTGTAGCCTTCCCCATATCCATGGTTTCCATATTCTGAAATTCCAAAACTTGTTATAATATTATTAAATTGTTTTCACTGCTATATTTACATTTCCTCTTAAAAATTTTATTGGAGTTGGTCTCTACAACACCCCATTTCGTAGTTATTATTATAACATGTATTATTGAGAAATATCTCTCCCTTCTCTCTCTCTAAATATTTTTAAAACTCACATACATTTTATATCCATAAATTTTTTTAAATTCAATATATTTTATTTTATTTATGATTTTAAAAAGCATCTTCTGAGTTACTAATATATATATATATATATATTACAAACTTACAATAGGTGGTCATTAATCATTAATTCTTCTTAATGTGTAATTCAACACTAACAAATAGAAAGAACCACATGAAAATCCACTCAATGTGGATTTCAACACTAACATGTAGAAAGAATAGCATGAAAATTCACCCTAGCCTGTGAGCCCTCGGAAATTTTCAAAATAACATGGCTTATGTCATTTGGAGTTGGTTTGTTCCCTTATTTACTCTTCTTTGATTTCATTTGTTCCTCCCCTCCAATTTTATAGTACAATTTTTTTTAACATAAATGAGTATAATTTATATTAAAATCTACACTTGAATGCAATAGTTACTTGAGAAATGAGTTGCAATATGTTATCCTTCTTGTGAGCCCCTTTTAATAGCTTTGATTAATGCAACATTTTTTAAAAAAACTACAAAACCAACCTCCTCTCAATAAGAGCAGTGACGACGAAGTTCCATCACTAAGTCTTATGTCTTTTACACCTACTGCTTCATGAGAGCAAGAGTGTATTTTAACAAATTTCTTGCACAAAAAAATGAAAAAAAAAAAAGAATTTATATAAATTAGTAGAAGATGCCACATTATTCAGCTTGCAAGATTAAGGACCAAAGTTATTTCTTCTATGATATTTCTTGATTTTTTTAACCAATGGGGAGGAATGTTGCTTTTAAAGCACATCTGGATAGGATGGGGGATAAGAGGAGGACTCCTTCTTAGGCGCCTTACCAGATTCGTCATCTTTTAATGTAGGAGAAACCTTTGGAGGAATATTCCCCACCTCAGGAGTTTTCCTTCGAGGGTCATAATATGGTTCTTATTCATCAATGGAATTATGAGAAGCCTTTGAAACCAGATTTGGTTGATCCACTTGGGCTTTGAGATTCTCACCTTCTTCCTCTGAAGCATTCAATACTTCAAAGCTATTTGTGGAAATGGGTTGATGCTTAAATTAAACCTTACATGTCTATTGTTTTTTACTTCCATGCTTCTTGTTGTACCTTAAGAGACAATCCCTTAGCTGTGATAAGGAATCAGTTCTTAAGACATTTATATGATTATGTCACAGAAATATTTGTCTTTTTTTAACCACCCTCAAGTATTTATCATTAAACCCTCAAAGATCAAATATAATGAATGTCCCACAATGCTATCATTTTCTGATGTAGAATGAAATGACCAGAAGAAAATGAAAGAAAGAAGCCCAAACTGATATGTTGTTAAACAAAATATATCACCTCAAACTCCAAAAGAATTATATGAAGGAAATAGTTAAAACGAAGGAGCACCTATTAAGGATTTTAACTCTTGCTTACATAAGTAAAAGAGACCGCAGCTCATTGCTTCATATTATACAAAGATATAAAACACAGAATGTAAACTTGAAGACATATTAACATTAACAAATGCCAGAAACTTGTTTTTCATCCATTAATCATTTGAAATCTCTGAGTACAAAAATTCAGTATGAAGGTCCAAAACTTCGAACCTTTCTTCTCCTTGACTATTACATTAAATACAATAAAAAGTAGCTTGGAACTGCTATAACTGATCCTAACAACCTCAAATTATTAGGACTTTTTAGGCTATCTATTACATGCCCTCAAAATGTCTTATTACAATTACATTGTCTTTGAAAGAGTAAACTAACATAAAAATTAACATCCTAATCTATATGTTGAATGTGAATTGACGACATTGCTGCTACATTTCCTGGATCGGCTGATTTGTACTTCTTCAAAGTCAAGGGATCCTTTGGCAAATATATCATCCAATCTCTGCATTTCTTCCATATCTCAATTTTTGTCCTAGGTGAATGTACCAGGTTTTGATACTCCAATCTGAAAGCAGTGATTTTGTTGAAACGTGGCCTTTTTGCAAATAAATTTTTTACCAACCACAATAGCTAAAAATGTCTCTCAAGAAAGTGGATCATTGTTGCTCCTTTAAGCACCTCAGTCTTCTCATGTTTATTGTCTACTTTTATTTTTGCCAACACTAGTAAGGGTTCATAAGAATCCCATGGCAAAAGACTTTCTCCAAGTCCCCAACATGAGGACAGACTTTCTCTTGCTATTTTGTCAAATAACTTATCAAACTGAATTACTGCTTCTTTAATTTCCGTCAACTTCTTTTCTGTAGACTTTCTGCAATCATTCTTTACAATCATCTTATTGATCTCCACTGCATATAAAATTCTATCTTTAATTTCATTTTCTTCTAACCCTTTATCTGTTTTAGAATTAATGAATTCAATGAATCTTCTTTCCCAAATGGCCCTATTAATTGTCTTTTGTTTATCTTGTTAGTGTCCCGTGATTTGGCAGATTGTCAAGCCAAATGACAGGGTAACATCAAACCAATTCTGGAGCCCAAGGACCTAGCCTTCCTGGACTCAAAGAGGGCTCTCCCTATTATGCAAGGGATGTAGATTTGTTTGTTTTTTATGTATTTGATTTTAGGCTAGTTGTTTAGTAGGTTTTTAGTTTTTTTTAGGTTTTTGAGGGAGGAACCGATCAAAGGATAGATCGATTAAAATATTTTCAGGTCAACTGGGCTATGGGGTCGAAAAGTTCGAGAAAGCCTCAAATGGTGGACAAGGTATATTGCAGGGCCGATTTTGTCGAGGTAAAATGGATTCTTAAGGTGGAGTGAAATGGGATGGACACTAGGTTTTGTGAAGGACAAAGAGGTTTAAACATAAATAGTTTTATAGGAGACATCCATGTGGTAGGGCTAACCATTAATCACGATAAATGAAACTTCAAACTAATAGATGCATAAAATAAACATTCAGGCGACACATAGAAGTATAAGACCCTCTAACTTTGGGAAAATCGCCTTCAGACTTTGGGGAAAACAAAAAAGACAAACAAATAACTCAATCTATGAAGAGGGAACTCCTAAAAATCATATTTGAGCTATCGGGAACTTTGAACTAAGATTGCAGAGCATAGGCAAAGGGCAAGATTGACACAAGACCTCTTTGGTTCAACTAGGACAATCATACATTCAGAGAAAGGTTTCAGTAATGGGGTTTTGGTTATCTAGGAGTAAACAAGGCCTATCATGAATCATACTAGATAGCATAAATAATAACCATTAATGAAATTAATAACAAGTTCTTAGGGTATCAAAGAGCAGTTAAGAATTCTTTTGACATAACTAAGAATGAAGACAAACATAGAAGCTGTAATGAATCAGGAAACTTTGGGTGCCTCCATGGGCATGTCTCAAATCTATTCTTTACTATCCTATAGCAAGAAATAAACATGAAAACATGTATGATAACTAAGGAAACATAACATAGAAGGAACACTATACCATTTACCAATTCAAGGAATCCTACAACAATCCTCTTCCACCATCCAAAACACACAAGAAATTATCCACTTCATGAGACAAAGTATTCCTTCCAAGCTTGTATAACCATGTATTTCTCTATAACATCAAGCTCAGCCTCTTGATACAATGAAATCTCTTCGAATATATAGGCTAAAGATAAATAACCTATCCAAGAGCCTCTAGAAGGCCATTGGCCTATTACAAATATCTGATTTTGTCCTTGAGGATTTGCAAAGCCCAAAGCACAAAATATATTTAAAAATATCTTAAAATGCTAAAAAAGGAAATAAATTTGACTTTTCATAACTGACAATGGCCAAAAAAGGCTTAACGCATATTTGGATAAGCCACTCTAGAAAACAACCTTTTTTGCCAAAATGCTACAGAAACGTAGCAACAGAAAATTCCCTGTATTGTAGACAACTTTTGAGGGACCTCCTGATGTCTAAACGATGCCTGTGATGGCTCGCTGGAAAGCCCTGGATGTCTAGTTTCTAGAAATACTTGATTTTTCCAAAACTGATCCCTGGAAGTATGTCAAAAGGTGGACTGAGTGGAAAAAACCAAAAAAGTAGCCCTTGCTGATATGTGAGGTAGAAAGTTAAAAAATCATTGTTTTTCGCTTCTTTGGGAGACCAAAACACCTTCTTTGGATCTAAAAAATTGTGAGTATCTGCCCCTAAATTTATTCCATCCAACCAAATGACTTTCATGAGCTGAGGATGCTCCTAGCACCCATGGCAGTGCCTTGAAAAATGTGCAATTATGGCCAAAAAACACAAAAAACAAAATCTTGTCAAAATTTGCTCAATTTTGGCGAGCAAGCCCCTAATGGGTTCTTAGAAGCATGCAAGGAAGCTGAGGCCAAGATTTCAAGCCCTGATGTGCATTTCTCAATTTTTTCTACCGGGCGCCTCTTTTGGGCAGCCTTGAGCCTTTCTTGAGCAAGTTTGAGCTTTCTTCGGGCAAATTGGTTCAACTTCTTGTAGTGCCCAGTCATCTTCTTTTGTAGACTCAAGTCTCTATTAGCTTTCTCTAACTTATCCTCCAAATGCTTGTTGGCATTTTCAAGCCATGGTTCTCTATTATTTTCTATTTCTTGGGCGAGCAATTGAGTAAGAGGATAAGATCGAACAAGGGTTGCCTCTTCTTCCTTCTTTTTCTCCAAAGCTTTCTTGAGACCCAGAGTCCTAGGCCTCTTTCTCATTGGCTACTATTCTTCTGCAGTATCATCAAATTCGCCCATAAGCTCTTCAAGTTTGACTTGTGCTTTATAGGCTTCCCTTTGTTACTTGAAAGCCCAGGTCTCATAAACTGCCCTTTGACCACTCATTTGTTTGTTTTGCATCTGTAGAACATGTATGAGGTCTTTTGACCTTTCTAGATTAGCTTGTAGCTCATGAATTTGGGCTTCTCTATTTTGCAGAAGAGCCTCAAGAATTCTAGCTTCATCATCCCCATCATCACTGTCTATCTGGATGATGTCAAACTCCCTTTCATTTTCATGACTACTCTCCTCTTTTTCTTTTCCCTTGCCTTGGATAGACTTCTGTGTCCTCTTCCTCTTTGGAAATTCAACAATACTCTTTTTAGGCAGTTTTCCTCTACTTCTTAGCGCTCTTGTGACATTTCCTGTCAGTACTAGAGTGATCTTCTTCTTTGTTGATCTAGTGTTTCTAGGCTTCGCCACTTTTGGAGGAAGAGTCATGGCCCCTTGCCTAGGAGAGGCAGCTAGCACATGCTCTTGGATATGTTGAGGAGAAGGGAGAGATAGTTTCATAACTTGCACTTGCTCAACTTGGTCCTTGGTTTGGTCTTGGCTGCCCTTAGGACTATTTTGATCTTTTTGCTCCATGTTTCCCCCTTCGGAATGCTCACTGTTTGGTGTTTGCTTGCCATCATCATTGCTTGCTTGAGGGCTGTCTTGTTTCTCATCATAAGTGTCCTTTTGAGGACTGTCATGACCCTCATCATAAGTGTATTTTTGATGACTGTCATGACCCTCATTGTAAGTGTCTTTTTGAGGACTGTCATGACCCTCATCGTAAGTGTCTTTTTGAGGACTGTCATGACCCTCATCATCACTGTTTTGGCTGCCACTTTGTTTGTTTTCTTAAGGACTGCCTTGTTCATCTCTGTCCTTGCTTTCTTCATGATTGTTGTGCTCTTTACCTTCACTATTTTTTCCCTCATCAGAATCATACTTACTACTGTGTTGGCTGCCATCATGTTCCTCTTCATGACTGCTATGCTCACCATTATTTTGTTCATGCTCACCATCATTTCCTTCTTCCCCACTGTCATGCTTAGATTCTTTACTTTGTCCCTCATCATCACTAGTTTGCTTGTTCTCTTCTTCACTCTCAATCATAGGGGATTTTGGTCTTTTAGGAGTGGATTTACTAGAAGAAGGAGAAACATGATGAGTGGATGGTGAGGAAGGCGCGTGAGATGAAGAGGAAATGGCAAAATCGGGATGGTAGATGAAAGAGTCCCAAGAAACTCCCTTTTTCTCAAGTTGATGGAGGATGATGATCTTGATAAGGGAATGATGAAATAAACAAGCTTTTTGTTGAGAGTAAAGCTTCTTTTGGATAGTAGAGGCCATCTTGTCAATGCTTCTGTAGAGGAAAAAAGGTAGGTTCAGCAACTGAGTTCTTTTGAAATGCATAAGAAGCCTGATGTGATAGGCATAAATCCAGGAAAACATCCCTTCACATGTGAAATACTTCATGATTACTTTCATGAGGGGGGAATAGTTGCTCAACAAGTGAGAAAAATGGAAAATAGATTGGCAAACATCCTGATGGTCTAGTTTTAGAAAGGGTCTATAGTGATTCAGATCTAGGTATGTTTGTTTGAACCACTTTTCTCCTATATATGGGATCTTAGTAGCTTTGGAGATAGCCCTAGGAGAGAGTTTGAAATCCATACCTGCTAGATGGACATGCTTTCCTTGCAGCCTCAAAGCAAACAAATGTGTCAAAGGGGGGTGATTTTTTACTTCTTGGACTTTTTGGCAAAAATACAAGCATCCTACTTCATGAAAATTGAAGAGTAATGAAGGAGATTCATTCACCTCTTGAGTTGTAATAGGCTCATACCTATTGTGATACCCACTTCTATTGTCCTTCTTTGGAGGAATTTTTGCTTTTGATACCCTTCATTGACTTACCAAACAAGACCTTGAAATGTACTGAAAAATAGACTACTTCTTTTCTCTTTAGTTGGAAAACAAGCATTTGTTAAATGAAAACATATTCACTTCTCCAGCATTGTGTTTTGAGCAAAGAAGCCTTTAGTAAGATCTATTTTTAGTTTTTGGAGACAAGTCCCCTTTTGTTTTTTACACAAAAACTATTTCCCTCAATCATTGATTTTTTTGAAAACATTGTTTAAGAGGTGAGCAAACCCTTTATAAAATGATCAAAACTGTTTCACCCAATCACTATCTTCCTTTCTCTCTAAGCAAAGAATACACTTTTGAAAAACACTGTGCTTTCCCTTTGAGCAAACTGTCCCTCTTTAATGATTATTGTTTCTCTAAACAAAGTAGTCTCCCTGTCACTTAGTAAGCAGTTTTCAAAACAAACTCTGTATGATCTTTTATGTACTTGAAAAACCAAATTTAAACTTTCACAAGGCACTAGTATTTCAAACAGTGATTCTCTGTTTTATGTGGTACAAGCTCTTGACCTGGAATGATGATTTTCTCTGCCAAAGCTAAATTTTATTCTTTATCCAACGTAAGGGCCCTTTTGATACTGATAACAAACCCTTCTTCCCTTAATTTACTATTGCTCTGTGATGATTTTAGCAAGCAAGTTCTTTTTGGATGAGGGTAAGTTTGTTTGTCAAACAACAATATCTTCTCTTATTACTGAGTAAAAGGTCTTTCAAAAAAACTATGTTTTCTCTTTGCAAGACTGTGTTTATCCTTAACTACTCACATCAAGAAACCTCTTTTAAACTGACAACAGACTTTCGCTCCTTTATCACTGTTTCTTTGAAAACATTGTTTATGAGACTCCTTTCAATTGATAATAAGCAGACCTTTCTCCCTTAATTACTATATCTCTGTGATTTAGCAAATATGATAAGCTGGAAGAGTAAACTGTGTTCTTTTCAAACCTCTTTAAAACTATCAATGGGCCCTTTCCACTTATCACTGTTTTCCTTTAAACTCTGATATCAAACCTTCTCTTACATCAAACAAAAATGGACTTAGAGACATAAATACCTTTCAAACATATCTTTTGTTGTATTTTGAGATGAGTTTGTTGTGCTAAATTTGATCTTTCACACCTTGAGGGCGTATTGCAGCATTGGCCCGGGTGGGCAAAGAACGCGTTCAAAGATGGTTGATGGGTTGGGTGGGCTTGAATGGAAGAACAACCCACGTTTAGAGATGGTTACTGGGCCGGGCAGGCCTGAACGGGAAAGAAAAACCCACGTTCAGAGATGGTTACTGGGTCGGGCAGGACTGAACAGGAAAGAACAACCCACGTTCAGAGATGGTTGCTGGGCCGGGCAAGCCTAAACGGGAAGAAACGTGCCCGCGTTCAGAGATGGTTACTGGGTCGGGCAGGCGTGAATGGGAAGAAACGTGCCGCATTTGACGCTGTCGGGTCGGCCCTGGACGCCCGTTGAATGTCGGGCACATGCGTGTCGTGCAACCGCACAGGCGCGTCGTGCCTTTAACAAGTTTCTTCAGCGACTACCTACAGGCATGCCACGTGTCCAATCGAGCTCAAATGCTCTTAAAAAACACTCCTTCCTTCGTGAATTTGTTTGCATGATGGTCATGAAGTTTGATCGAGCCTTTTTATACTCGATGAGGGTTTGAAATGCCTTGTTTCCTCCTTGTTAATTTGAAAATGAAAACACCCTTTTTTCCTTTAGAGTTGTATTTGAACAAGGCTTTGTGCATTTGTTTAGGGGTCGACTCTTTAACAACTGTTGTATCTCTTAATAAATGCCTTACCCCCTTTAAACAGTCTTTCTTTAACTCTGCCATATTCAATGAAATGTTTCTTAACAACCATATCATACCTTGATGATTTTATAACCCCTTGTTTATGATGTGAAAGAGCTATAAAAACTGTGTGTTTGCCTCTGCTTGTTTACCATGGAGGTTTATCATAAAAACACTACTGCAGCCATCTTGACACCATAATGCCAATTCACTGTTTTATAAAGTGAAAAAGGTCCTTAAACCATGACTTGGTCTTCTACTAGTATGCTTAACCCTTTGAATAATATGAACCATATTGTAAATCTTTTGGAGAGCTGATCCTTTGCTTTTGCGAAGGAGGCCTTCAAACAGTGAAAGTTTCACCTATCTCAACCATATGCCCTCTGCCTTTTGAATGATCTAAAAAAGTAGCTCTTGATGCTTGCCTTTCATTCATCACTTGGAGGAAGTTAGTCTATGATAAACCATAATGGATCTGTAAAAATAAAAATGCATTTTTCACATACACCTTCTGTGTGAATGCTTATTTATACTAGTTTGCAGAAATGACTAGAAACAGAGGTTGGTCTATCAATTTCACCATTCAGAAGAGGTTGTTTTAATCAAAATTATCACCTCTGATTTATCCTTTGAAGGAGGTTTTCATAAACACAAGATCATAAGGACCTTAACACCAGCATGTCAACCTTTTTCTTGTGATATGAAAAAGGCCTTTTAACTTATCATCTTTCATTCATGTCACCACTATTCCTCAACTTGTATTTTCAAAAGAAAACTTTCTTTAAACACAATTTTAATCCTGCTATGCATCCTCTTTTCATCTTTGGAGGAGGTGGCGCACAACAGCTCCTGAAGTCACTTAAGAACATGTTGGCCCTCTGCTTGTTTGTGAAGGAGGCCATAGCAATGTCTTCCTAACCCTCTTCTTTTATTGAAGGAGGTTCTGTCATTGTGCTTCCTAACCATCTACTTTTCATGAAGGAGCTTATCATCATACACATGAAATTTCATTTATTTCAACACTATGTCATTTCTCTACAATATATGTCTTTGCTTGGTATCATATCACTATGAAGTTTTTAGCGAGTGAATAAAGTGGTTGGTATAAGGATAATGCTCGCTGTTAGACACCTTTGAACTAACTTTCCCTTGACTGTGTTTTCAGGGTACCTTGAAATTTCCTTTGACTAATGTTCACATCCCCGGTTCAAAGGTAGCATAAGAAGCAACTATCTTCTTATGCCCTACATGATGATGCCCTTTGGAAAGATTGGGCAGCATTTCTTTTGGAGGAGAATATGAAGCACTGCTAATCAGCATCACTCAGTCTTTTGTATTCATGTGACTTGGAGGATGATCTCTGTTCTTCAGGCAGCCTTTAGATTTATATCATGTACACTTGCTGCTCTTCTCTTTACAACTCTTCATCTGATCACTAATGGCAAACCTTTTCAAAATGAGAAACATGTTTGAACTTGTCCCTTTTTCTCTTATTTGCATACTGATCATCATTCAGTTCTGCAAAGATGTAAAAATGGATGCTTTGGAACCTTGGAGAGCTCTTTTGGTGTTTCATGGAGATTTTGCCATGATCTAAGCATATTTCTTCATATAGTGAAAAACCTTCTCTTTTCTTGATTTGGATCTTGGTTGAACTTCTTCTGAAATGAGACAAAGTGACCCCTTAGTGGTGTGCGACCTATGGATAGAACAATGCTTGTTTTGCAAAATAGGAACTAATTCATGGTTGACTGGTACTAGACAGAGGTTTTTGGCCTAAGATCTTTTAGCCAAGGAAAAACTCCCTAAACACCACTGTGTAATATAGGGACAACTTTCACATATTTTGAAAGTTTTCTTAGGCATGATCAGATTTTCAAATGACAAGATGACCAGGGATAGATTTACAGACACTTTGTCAACCTTTGGATAGTGAATGGCATGAGAAACAAGAGTAAATGACAACAGATAAACCAAGCTAAGACAGCTCTAGACAGGGATATTTTACTGAAACAAGATAGGACTTGAAAGCTGGAGATTGTTCTCATCATAGACTCACAGGAAAGGGTAGGAGAACAAAAAAATTGTTTGGGGTGTTTTCTAGATGACAAATTGGCAATTTGAGATTAGCTTCTAGAAAACTGAGCTAAGGGAACTAGTCATCAACAATAGGTAAAAAATACTGATGACTAATAGTGGCTCCATTTGGGGAGGGCAGCTCCTTTTTAGGAGGTATACAGAATTTCAAATCTCTGGCTTGTGCAGACCAGTGACTTATCCATTGTCGCAATTTTCTTTCTTTCTTGATGCTATTTCTGAAAATTGACAGTATGATTAGCATCAAATTCATCTCTCCCTACCCAGCTATATTTCCTAGCATTTTTTCTTCTTTTGGTGCATTTGGACTAGCAACCCTTTGACATGATATTTTTGGAAAAGACACTACCTAATTCTACACTTATATCTTCGGGGAGTTCAGATTAAACTGATGAACTCCTTTGATTCTCTACCTATGCTAGATCGACTATCAAGATTAAATTGTTTGACAGGATTTCATTCACTATGCTAAAACATGAAATTGAAAAATGACTAAATCAGGATTAGACGGTCTGATTTTTCATGTGTTTGTGGCATAAAAGACAAGCTGCACACAAATATTATTTTGCACGAAAACAAGATTTTAGAAAAATCAAGGCTAGGATACATAGTTTGTTTTTCATCCCTGTTTTCCTCTTTGGTTCTATTTTGAGCGTGTGGAACCAGTATCTTTTCCTAATCTACTTTCTTTGACAAGTCAAGCTTACACAATTTGACTATCACTTCTTTCACTAACTTATCAGAAATAAATTTAAATCATGTTCAGTTATGATTAGGCTAGATAACTGAACAAGATATCTTTTGAGCACTAGTAGTGGCATTTAGATGTGCAGTTTCAACATGACTATTTTTTTGAACATGGGGCTTTTCTGCTATTTTCTAAACTGCCCTCTTTTCAAATTTTCTACTGTTTTTTGATTTATTTCTTCAACAATGATATGTACAATGAGTGACAATTCTAAAACTAGAAATATTGAAAATGGTGGAACTTGAGCATTTTGTCTTCAAAGGGATCTCTTGATGCTCTTAGTCCGGTCAACTCTTGAAAAGAAAAGTTTGGAAATTTTTCCCTTTCAAGCACAACATAAGGGTTCTTGCAAGAATCTTTGAAAAATTCTATGTCTACTTGCTTCTTTTCTCTATACCTTTGATTTCCACTCCTGCCTTTGTTGTACATCTTTTTTAGGTAATACATATACTCCTTGTCATTTTTAAAACAGATGATGACATCGTCAAGGTACATCATAATGAAGAAATTCAGAACTAGAAACATGGCCTTCAAGAACATGTCTTTGGTGTCTGGTGGTTTTGCAATTATGGGTTTGAAGATGGAACTACTTCCAACATATTTGAAAAAAAAATTGAGCTATTTGCTTTGAAAAGGAATAAATTGTTGATACCCTAAAACATCACTTTGTAAAGACATATGATTAGAAACACCCAGCATTTGTATAGTATGGTATTGTTTAGGAAGAATACAATTTCTGTTCCGGGTGTGTGTGTCTATGTTTCTGAAATCAACACATATCCTATGTCCAGCTGTCTTGTCTTTGATTGTTAATGTTTGATCAAGATTTTTGTATTTCCTTTTGTCAAAGTTGTTTCTTGAATTGAAGGCAGTGTCACAGTGTTTCAAACAGTTTTCCCGAAATGTACTAGTATCTTGAACAATTTTTCATATTCTAGCAGTCCTTAATGTTTGGTGTAATGACAGAATTTTAGCTAGTTCAATCAGCTCAAGTATTTTTGGATTGCGGTCATCATATCCCTTCATATCAAGTTTATCAGACATTCTTCCTGGATCTTTAATAGTTGTGGCAATAGTCAAAGTTTCATTCGGAGAGGTGAAATTTTGGGATGGTGAAGCATTTAAGTATGGCAAGAACATTAGGCTCCCCTGCCCTTGATTTCCAAAGAGTTTTGTAATATGTAAGTCCTCTAGTGCTTCTGTTTTGAAAAAGGTTCTTGATTGTATTGTTGATGTTTGTCCTTGGTTTGAGCAATTTTCTTGAGGTTGTATAATGTTTTTTCTTTTCTGGTCTATCTCTGTTTCTAGAAAATCAAATTCCCTCTCTTCAAGACATAATTGTTCGGGGTCATGATAGTTTTGAGTATCCAGCTCATCATAGAGAATTTGGGGTGGCTGATGTGGTGTGTCTAGATTTGTTTCAATTTCTCCTACCTGTTTCTCAATGTCGTCATCAGTGTGTAAAATGAAGGAATTTAGATCTGAATGTAAGGAATACATAGGGATGTTATCTAGCCTTTCTTGGCTGCTGACCATATATTTCATGTGTGATTCCCGGTACAGTATTCTTGTTTGGTTAAACACAGGAATGGTGGCGTGGGACATATCTAGTTGAATATTTCCCTGAAGCTTGGCTGCCCAAGATCTGGATAAAAGCATTCCATACTTGGGAGGGATCTCTGCTACCACTATGTCCATGACCAGGTGTTTTGTAGGTATTTGTGCCAAACTGAAACAAAGATCTTTGATCAGGCCTAGACACTTGACTCTGCTTGAATCAAACGAATATAAGTCTTTGTAAGGTTTTGTTATTTCTAGGCCTAATCTTTCCATTACAACTTTTGGCATGAGATTGTGAGAGGCCCTGGAATCCAGCATGGCATTGTGTAGGATTTGGTCATGTATATTCAGACTGATGTAAAAAGGAAGAGTGGTTCCTTCTTGATATTTCCCTTCTATTTTTGGACCAAACAACACCTCAGGGGTATCATCAGCTAGGTGTAAAGTATCTGCATCATTTCCTATGTTTAGGACCTTCAGCACTTGAGATTTGTATGAGCTTTGAGCAATAAGTTCAGTGAGAGGCATGGTGATCTTAATTTTGGTGATTTCCCCTTCAAAACTGAAGGGTGTTTGTAGTTTAGATAGATTTGCTTCAGTTTTTTTAGCCATGACTTTCTCTATATTCTTAATTTTCTCATTTTTGTTTGGGGTTTTGTTCAATACAGATGTTTCGGGAATCTTAGTAGAGGTACTAGGAGAGTTTGGATCAAGGCTTGTCTGAATAGCTTTGTCTTTGTTTTGGTCAGTTTTCTTAGCCATGATTTTGTTACTATCTCCTGTTCTTTTAAGAATGGTATCGGGGGTTTTAGTAACAGTAGTGTCTGAGCTACCTTTCTTAGAGTTGTCTTGGTTTTTCTTACTCCTAAGATCATATTTCCTATGAGCTTCATGGCATTCTGAAATCCTACCTCAGGATCTTCGGGGTCCTCATAATTTGCTTCATTTTGATTTGAGGAGAAGAAAACTTGTTCTTCTTCTGTGAGAAAAACCTCACCCTCGTTATCAGAACCTATCAAGTTTAAGTGATTTTCATCAAGTGGTTCCATATCTCTTTCTACCTCACAACATAGTTTTCATTGAAAGGTGGCTTGATATGTTGGTCATTTTCCCTTGGTTTGTTATGAGGCGAATCTCTTCTAAAATTTTGGTTCTAATTTCTGTTTTGAGGGTTTGGCTGGTTGTCCTTGAGAGGTGCTTTTTCATTCAGATTTATTATTTCCCACATTTTTTCCATGGATCTAACTAGGTTGTCTATTCTAGGATCTGAGGAGGAAACTGAAGGCATGGCCCCATCTCGGTATGTGACTTTCTTTTATGATCTTATCCTAGCTCTTTTCTCAGCTAGGTTGGCTTCGGCACTAATAACTACTTTTTTCATTTCTTCTAAAGTTATGAGGTCTCTTTCTCTTAGTTGGTATGTCATATCTGGATCGAAACCATCGGGAAATTTTGCTAATGCTGAGCCAAGTGGAGGTTTCATGTGAAGCAGGAGGGCGTTATAGACACTATTGAATCTAGTGCAATAGTCCTGAACACTTTCCCCCATATTCCTTTTAAGATTGTGTTGAAGCCCCGAAAATCGGGTCTACAAGGGGGATACCCACCCGGTCCAAACCTTGGTTAGCAACTCCTTTTCCGTTTGGTATAGTGGGTCCAACTGGGGATAATGGGACCAGTTTCCCAATATATGTGTGTGTGTGTTGAGAATTGATATTTCTTTTCTAAAATTTCCTAAGTGAAATGCTTTTATTCTAATTCTAATTTAATAACATGCAATTGTATTCTGATAAACAGAAATGTCTAATTCTACACTAACCTGGGATGTAATCTTTCCGTTATGCGATCTAAAATGATTTCAAATAACAATTGGTAATAAATATCATTCAAATTTTATAAGAAAATAATTCAATAAAGATAAACCACTTCGTATAAAAAGTTAGACGAAACAGTTGTGAAAAACATATCGCATAATAAGCTACTCATATATTAAGCATAAATAAATAGCTATCACCGTACAAAAGTGCCAAATGATAACTCAAGCATTCAAGCATCAATATATAAACAACTGAACATGAATATCACTTTAACACAAAGGCAGAAATAGTTAAGAGATAAAAGTACCATTTGTAACTAGTTCTACTCATGAGCTTCAAGCAATAATGACTTATCTCTTCTTAATCCAACATCCACTAAGAGTACAAAAGTGCAACATTAGTAGTAGATATTAAACGCATATATCAATAAATCATGTTCCATTCATTCATCAAAACCTCCTCGGAGGGTGCAAAAGTGCATGTTCTGAGGACAAGTTTTTGACAAATTTCAGGACTATTCTCTAAATGCATGAGAAGGGTTTAAATACTACTAACTAAATCTAAAAATAATTTATTACAAAAATGTAGGATATGATTTAAATGACCATCCTTATTTTAGGCAAAAATAAAGCAAAATTAATACTAAATCTAAAATTAAAACTTAACAACTAGCTACTTGTGAATTTTTTCTTTGAAATTGCAAGCGTTCAGCATTTGTTTGAGAAGAGTAGGCTGGCTGACTTCTGACTTTAACTGTCCTGTGAAAACGGAATCGGCAAGATCTGGCGCCATCTTCTCGGCAGAATTGATGATACATTTGAGAGTCATGCACTGGCTATGTGGTTTTACCAAACACGCCTAGTAAGAATCCCAATTTAACTTAGTTAATATTTTAATTGATTCTGCCTTTTCTTGAGTCTTCTGTCTCCAGTCTGTCTGCAGTTGCTGTGCCTTTGGTAGATAACCTGGAGTAGTTTCTGAGATCAGATTTTCCTTGTGAAAATTTTCATTTATGCAATCAATAATATTTCTTGCTGCTGCAGCTGCTTCTTCTGCTGCTTGCTCTGCTTTCCTGATTTGTGCATCCCAATTATTAAAGAGAATTTCTTTATGGTTGTCGTTGATTATTGGTGCACCTGCTCTTTTCCCCTCCTCTGTTTCTTGCCAAGCCAAATATTTTGTAACTCTTTTATCAATTAAATCATAATCATGTCATAATTCTACGACTTGATTATTGATTTTATCATTTTCTTCACAATAAGAGTTCCACTGTGATATTCTTTGGCATAATATTTCCTATTGCTGCAGTAGTTGATCATTTAAGGAAATGGACTCTGTGATAAATTCTGTAAGATTGGGATCATCTTTGTGCATCTCTTGCATAACCTGTAGTTTTTTTTCTTTTTCAGTCAAACTGTTCTGGTATCCTATCTGCATTTGTTGGAAGTCATGCTGTAATTTTTCAAGCTGTTTTTGTGCTTCATTGTTAGCATTGGCTTGTTGCAGTTGTTGTTGCAAAACCTGTACTTGATCTTCTTTCTCATTCAGTAATTGCCATACCTCAGATGTGTTATCAATGGCTGCAGAGGCATATGCTCCTGTGATCTGAGATAATTTGGTGAGATTTTCAGTTGGATCAGTGGTAGGATCTTTCCATAGGACACCTAATTGTTCTGCATCATGAGAGAGCACATTTTCCAATTTCCTTTTCTTTCTTTGTCTTCTTACCATTGCCTTGTGTTGTGGACTATAAAATACATCAAGAGGAGGAATTTCCTCTATTTTGAGTATAATTTCAGAGGATGGGGTAATGGGAATATGTTCCATTTCTGAGACATTGCTAGTTATTCCTGTGATTATATTTTTTGTTGTCTGTACATTACTCACAGGTGTATGTGTGTTCTGTCTTTCAATATTGATTAAATCATTGAATGTCTCCCATTCCTTATCTAACTCACTTCTGACTGATGGTTGCTGTACAACAAGAGGGAGAGGATTTAGCTGTGGAGAGGTCAAAACCTGTTATTGTGAGAGTTCCTTTGACTGGGCAGTATCCCTTACTGACCCTTCACTTTTATCATAGTCATTTTTAGACCTCTTAGAGTGTTCTGACGTTTCTCTCCCAGACTTAGATTTAGATCTGTCTGTATCTGAATTTCCACTGAGACTAATACTGGGAGTTGGTTCCCTTATGGGTTCTAGGTGTAATTTATCCAAAGGGATACTAGTTAACCTCCTTTCTCTGTATATCTTGAACTCTTGAAATTCTGCTAGAGGAAACCGTATTTGGGCCGAATGTAGAACCTCTTTAAGTGTGCCTTTCTCCTGGAACATGTCATCAAAAAGATCATCTTCTTTAGAAAACACTCTTATTTTGACTGCAGTAGTGAAATTTTTAGCAACATCATAAGGATTGAACGGTCTTCTTGGAAATTTGAACAAACGTAAACATGTAATGTTGTTTACTTCTTTGAATGCATGGCCTACATCAAATAGTGAAAAGGCCCCACAGGCCACAGGAAATTGTGGCCAAATAGCCTTCTTTTTATCTTTCAAATCTTTAGTCAAACCTCCTTCTCCGCAGGTTTGATAAGCAATTTCTTATGCCATGAGTTTATCAGGAACATACAAAGGTAAGACATGAGGGGAAGCAAAACTTCCAAAAACCCTGAAATATGTAAACATTTCTTCTCCAAACCATCTCGCAACTGGAAGTATGTCTACCTCTGCTTCAGGAGAAATCCTAGGAGCGTCTTTATCATATAACATTTTGTACAGGGGCAACATGATTCCATGACATGTCTTGTAAAAATAGGGAATGAACTTGGAATCCCACAATTCTTTGTGATAAATATGAATGGGTAAGGGGTCTTGAGTCGTCCATTTCCAACCCACTAAAGGAAACTTGGAAATATAACAAATTGAATCCATCACATATGCAGATAAGTAAAAAGGGGGATAAATTCTATGAGAAACAATTCTTTTAGACCGATAATTCAAAATGGTCGTGGCTAAGTTGTCAGATAATATCTTAGCCCTATCCACAACAGTAGCATTAACAGCAGCATTCAATAATGGTATCCATTCAGATGAAAACTTATTAATGTCTAGCTTTCCAAAAAGCCTACAGAGCATAGTAGCAATAAAGCAATATGGAGAAGTGAGAGAACCAGTACTATACATACCATGTTTATGCTTTTTTAATGGTTCGTCCCTCCTTGACCAGTCTTTGGTGCATTCTTCCAGGTTTTCATTTTCTTTAGCAAAATTCTCCATGAATTGTTTGTTATAAGTCGCCTATGACTCCGGTAAATGATACATGAGTCTCAAATCTTGTGGGGTGAATGATCCAATGAGTTCTTGACCCTGAGTCTTAAACTGTCTTTTTGTGATATCAGTGTTGTCCAGTACCCATTTAACCATGTCCGTGTATGGAAGAATTTTGGGCCTCACCACTATCCGGTGCAAGAATGAGCAAGCTAGCTCTGTAATAGATGCCTCAGAAAACCCATGTGAGCCTGCAGTAGCTGAAACCTCCATTACTCTGGGGTTCTCTTCCTCAAGTAGATTGTACATGCCCTCCCAAGTAGTAATACCATCATCTTTGTTACAGGCGGTGTCTGTATACAAGGGAGTCATTTCTTTGTCTTCAGAACTCAAAGCCTTGTCTTTCTTTCCCATAATACCCTGAATACTGCTTTGTATAGTTCTCTGTTCTTCACTCCTACAGTCTACGAATGAAGTAAGAATAATGATAGGAAAAAGGTGACGGGAAAGCTTTAAATGTTGAAGACGTATAAAATATACCACCTTACGTGAAATATCTCTTCGATCAGAACGAAACCATATTTCATTAATGATTGACAACCAATTCATTGATTGACATTAAAGCACATAATAAAGTCTCGGTTTATTAAAAAAAAAAAAATTGTACAATGAGCCTTAAATTTTTGCGATAAGGCATTTTGCAATTTGTTTCGCAGTATCGCAAATCGTAATCTCGTGGAATTACATTATCACAATACCGCAATATAGAAAAATCGCTGAATCGCTGAATCACAATATCACTGGATCGCAATATCGCAAAATCGCTAGAGCATAAAAAATGACAAATCTTTGTTAATTTGTTTTTTCTGCGAAACGCGATTTGCGATATGTGCCATCGCATATCGGTGGTTTTGAAGTTTTTCAGTGTAACATATGACATTTGAAGCATGCGATGCGATGAATGTTCTTTTAGTGCGTAGTTTCGCATCGCAATCTTGCAATCTTAGAATTCCGTTTGTAAGGAGGTATTCATTACCTTTTTGTGATGCGATATTTCTTTAAAGAATGATTTTATTCTATCCTATCATAAAACTTAAGTTTTTTTTTTTTAGATTTTTCAAGGGATATTCTCCTAAGTTTATGATAGTATGTTTTATTAAAAAAGGAAATACAAGCACTAATCAATTTTTAAAATTTTTTGAATAAGGGCCCCCACTTATTTAGTATTAGTGATAATACTAAATAAGAAGGGGGGTTGTTGCTGGCCACAACAGATTGTTATATTCGGAAAGGATTTGGATTGGGTTTTTCCTGATTTCCCACCTGTTTATGAAAGTTTGGTAAAGTGCTGGGAGATCATGTATATTGTTAGGAGCTAAGCCTTTAAACCATTTCTTGGGCTCTCCGCCTAGGCTTTGGGTGAACATTCTCATCTTTATGGTTTCATCTTCTAATTCCATGTAGTCAAAAGCATCACTGATTCTATCTACATGTTGTTGAGCAGTGGTTGCCTCAGTTCCGGTTAAATGTGGGATTCGGGATTGGTAATAATTCTACAAAGGTACCAAAGTTAGTGGTAACACTAAGGGCGCATACCAAGTTGCCATGATGGGAGCGGATGGTAGATTTACAGTATGAGGGTTTGTAGTATGGAATGAGGTGATTTGCATAGTGGTGGTCTGAATGGGTGTGGCAGAAGTACTTGGACTTGTGGACTGATTCTGAGTAGATTTGGGGTGATATGAGCCAAAATGGTGGAGAAGCTGAAAATCAGGAGGTGTAGTGGGCGAGGCTTCTCTGCTAGGACTCTGTTGCAAATCTAAGGGCTCAAGATCATCAAGGTTGATTTTACTTTGCGACTTGCTTCTAAAAAGGGCTTTTGCTGAACTCAAGTCAAACTGGGGATCTTGCAAGGATGTAAGGTGTTCAGGTACAGAGCTTTCTTTGTGGATGGTCCTATCGGTAGCTAAGTTACCAGTTTCAGAAGTTTGCCACAAAATCTTTTCTAGGTCATCAACTATGATAGGGGGATTTGGGTCCAGGTGAGATCTCGTATTAATTCTTCATGAAGCCAGATTTAAAAGTCAAAGTTTAGAGAGGGTGATAGTTGTGATTATTTTTGGATGGATGTCCTCTCTAGGGGTTTCGCTAATGTGAAAAATGGTCAAAATGAAATGAAGGCTTGTGGAGTCGCCAGGTGGATTTTCTTGAGATTTATGGTCCACCACCAATACTGACAAAGATGTTTTTTAGGAAATTTTTTTCTAGAAAACTTTGATGTGGAAACTTGCAAGAATGACTTAAAACTTAGTTTCAATAGTTTGCTAGATTGTTGAGAAAGCTATGGTTCTATTTGCAAGTTTATTCTGTTGATTTCCTATGTTTAGATGAAGATTTCTGAATCGCTAAGTTATACTTAGTTTGTCACTGATTTCAGAGGTTGCATCATGAAATTTGATTTTTTGACAAAGATGAGTCAATAGAATAGTATGATTTATGAAATTTTTGGTTTTTTATTGAGTATTAGGCCTACTGGAGGCTAGTGAAGTCGCCAGGTGGATGTTTTGTTGTTTTTAGAGATATGTACTTATGGTCCACCACCAATAACTGGGAAAAATCCAATCTAGGGATGTTTTTTGGAGTTTTCTGAGTTTTCTATGTGTAGCCCTGAGGTTTGTAAGAGTTTTCTATAACTAAATCATCATTTTGCTAAGATGATGAAAGAGCTAGTTTCTACTCTTCGGACAACACTTAAGTTTTCTAAGTTTGACTGAGACTTTGAGAGTTCCTAAGGGATACCTAGGATGTTTTGACTCAACGTCCCACCGTGATCGCCATTATGTCAGTGTCCCGTGATTTGGCAGATTGGTAGCAAATGACAGGGTAACATCAAACCAACTTTGGAGCCCAAGGACCTAGCCTTCCTGGACTCAGAGAGGGCTCTCTCTATTATGCAAGGGATGTATATTTCTTTGCTTTTTATGTATTTGATTTTAGGCTAGTTGTTTAGTAGGTTTTTAGTTTGTTTTTAGGTTTTTTAGGGAGGAAACGATCAAAGGATAGATAGATTAAAATATTGTCAGGCCAACTAGGCTATGGGGTCGAAAAGGTTGAGAAAACCTCAAATGGTGGACAAGGTATATTGCAGGGCCGATTTGGTCGAGGTAAAATGGATTCTTAGAGTGGATTGAAATGGGATGGACACTAGGTTTTGTGAAGGACAAAGAGGTTTAAACATAAATATTTTTACAGCAGACATCCATGTGGTAGGGCTAACCATTAATCACGATAAATGAAACTTCAAACTGATAGATGCATAAAATAAACATCCAGGTGACACATAGAAGTATAAGACCCTCTAACTTTGGGAAAATCACCTTCAGACTTTGGGGGAAACAAACAAGACAAACAAATAACTCAATCTATGAAGAGGGAACTCCTAAACATCATATTTGAGCTATTGGGAACTTTGAACTAAGATTGCAGAGCATAGGCAAAGGGAAACATCGACACAAGACCTCTTTGGTTCAACTAGGACAATCATACATTCAGAGAAATGTTTCAGTAATGGGGTTTTGGTTAGATAGGAGTAAACAAGGCTTACCATGAATCATACTAGATAGCATACATAATAACCATTAATGAAATTAATAACAAGTTCTTAGGGTATCAAAGAGAAATTAAGAATTCTTTTGACATAACTAAGAGTGAAGACAAACATAGAAGTTGTAATGAATCAGGAAACTTGAGGTGCCTCCATGGGCATGTCTCAAATCTATTCTTTACTGTCCTACAGCAAGCAAGAAACATGAAAACATGTATTATAACTAAGGAAACATAATAGAGAAGGAGCACTATACCATTTACCAAGTCAAGGAATCCTACAATAGTCCCCTTCCACCATCCAAAACACACAAGAAATTATCCACTTCATGAGACAAAGTATTCCTTCCAAGCTTGTATAACCATGTATTGCTCTATAACATCAATTTCAGCCTCTTGATACAATGAAATCTCTTGGAATATATAGGCTAAAGAGAAATAACCTATCCAAGAGCATCTAGAAGGCCATTGGCCTATTACAAATATCTGATTTTGTCCTTGAGGCTTTGCAAAGCCCAAGGCAAAAAATATCTTTAAAAATATCTTAAAATGATAAAAAAAGAAATAAAATTGACTTTTCATAACTGACAATGGCCAAAAAAGGCTTAACGCACATTTGCATAAGCCACTTCAGAAAACTGTTTTTTTGCCAAAATGCTATAGGAACGTAGCAGCAAAAAATTCCCTGTCTTGTAGACAACTTTTGAGGAACCTCCCGATGTCGAAACGAGGCCCATGATGGCTCGTTGGAAAGCCCTGGATGTCTAGTTTCCGAAAATACTTGATTTTTCCCAAAATTATCCTTCGAAATATGTCAAAATGTGTACTGAGTGGAAAAAACCAAAAAAGTAGCCCTTGCTGATATGCGAGGCAGAAAGTTAAAAAAATCATTGTTTTTCGCCTCTTTGGGGGACCAAAACACCTTCTTTGCATCTAAAAAATTGTGAGTAGCTGCCCCTAAATTTATTCCATCCAACCAAATGACTTTCATGAGCTAAGGATGCGCCTAGCACCCATGGCATCACCTTGAAAAATGTGCGAGAGCAAGCCCCTCATGGGTTCTTAGAAGCATGTAAGGAAGCTGAGGCCAAGATTTCAAGCCCTGGTGTGCCTTTCTCAATTTTTTCTACCGGGCACCTCTTTTGGGCAGCCTTGAGCCTTTCTTGAGCAAGTTTGAGCTTCCTTCGAGAAAATTGGTTCAACTTCTTGTAGTGCCCGGTCATCTTCTTTTGTAGACTCAAGTCTCTGTTAGCTTTCTCTAACTTATCCTCCAAATGCTTGTTGGCCCTTTCAAGCCATGGTTCTCTATTATTTTCTATTTCTTGGGCGAGCAATTGAGTAAGAGGATAAGATCGAACAAGGGTTGCCT
The DNA here is from genome assembly GCA_034641835.2 of Pinus albicaulis. Classification (NCBI taxonomy): domain Eukaryota; kingdom Viridiplantae; phylum Streptophyta; class Pinopsida; order Pinales; family Pinaceae; genus Pinus; species Pinus albicaulis. The sequence continues at coordinate 162,861,234 of CM076575.1, read as the reverse complement.
CTTCTTCCTTCTTTTTCTCCAAAGCTTTCTTGAGACCCATAGTCCTAGGCCTCTTTCTCATTGGCTGCTCTTCTTCTGCAGTATCATCAAATTTTCCCATAAGCTCTTCAAGCTTGACTTGTGCTTTGTAGGCTTCCCTTTGGTACTTGAAAGCAAGGGCCTCATAAACTACCCTTTGACCACTCATTTGTTTGTTTTGCATCTGTAGAACATGTATGAGGTCTTTTGACCTTTCTAGATCAGCTTGTAGGTCATGAATTTGGGCTTCTCTGTTTTGCAAAAGAGCCTCAATAATTCTAGCTTCATCATCCCCATCATCACTGTCTATCTGGATGATGTCAAAATCCCTTTCCTTTTCATGATTACTCTCCTCTTTTTCTTTTCCCTTGCCTTGGATAGACTTCTTGGTCCTCTTCCTCTTTGGCAATTCAACAATACTCTTTTTAGGCAGTTTTCCTCTACTTCTTAGCGCTCTTGTGACATTGCTAGTCACTACTGGAGTGATCTTCTTCTTTTTTGATCTAGTGTTTCTAGGCTTCACCACTTTTGGAGGAAGATTCAAGGCCTCTTTCCTAGGAGAGGCAACTAGCACATGCTCTTGGCTGTGTTGAGGAGAAGGGAGAGATAGTTTCATAACTTGCACTTGCTCAACTTGGTCCTTGGTTTGGTCTTGGTTGCCCTTAGGACTGTTTTGATCTTTTTGCTCCATGTTGCCTCCTTCGAAATGCTCACTATTTGGTGTTTGCTTGCCATCATCATTGCTTGCTTGAGGGTTGTCTTGTTTCTCATCATAAGTGTCCTTTTGAGGACTATCATGACCCTCATCATAAGTGTCTTTTTGAGGATTTTCATGACCCTTATCATAAGTTTCTTTTTGAGGACTTTCATGACCCTCATCATAAGTGTCTTTTTGAGGACATTCATGACCCTCCTCATCACTATTTTGGCTACCACTTTGTTTTTTTTCTTGAGGACTGCCTTGTTCATCTCTGTCCATGCTTTCTTCATGACTTCTGCGCTCTTTACCTTCACTATTTTGTCCCTCATCACCATCATGCTTATTTTTGTGTTAGCTTCCATCATGTTCCTCTTCATGACTGTTATGCTCACCATCATTTTGTTCATGCTCACCATCATTTCCTTCTTCCCCACTGTCATGCTTAGATTCTTTAATTTGTCCCTCATCATCACTATTTTGCTTGTTCTCTTCTTCACTCTCAATCATAGGGGATTTTGGTCTTTTAGGAGTGGATTTACTAGAAGAAGGAGAAACATGATGAGTGGATGGTGAGGAAGGCGCATGAGATGAAGAGGCAATGGCAAAATCAGGATGGGAGATGAAAGAGTCCCAAGAAACTCCCTTTTTCTCAAGTTGATGGAGGATGATGATCTTGATAAGGGAATGATGAAATAAACAAGCTTTTTGTTGAGAGGAAAGCTTCTTTTGGACAGTAGAGGCCATCTTGTTAATGCTTTTGTAGAGGAAAAAAGGTAGGTTCAGCAACTGAGTTCTTGTGAAATGCATAAGAAGCTTGATGTGATAGGCATAAATCTGGGAAAACCTCCCTTCACATGTGAAATAATTCATGATGACTTTCATGAGGGGGGCATAGCTGCTCAACAAGTGAGAAAAAGGGAAAATAGCTTGGAAAGCATCCTGATGGTCTAGTTTTAGAAAGGGTTTGCAGTGATTCAGATCTAGGTATGTTTGTTTGAACCACTTTTCTCCTATATATGGGATCTTAGTAGCTTTGGAGATAGCCCTAGGAGAGAGTTTGAAATCCAAACCTGCTAGATGGACATGCTTTCCTTTCAGCCTCAAAGCAAACAAATGTGTCAAAGGAAGGTGATTTTTTACTTCTTGGACTTTTTGGCAAAAATCCAAGCATCCTACTTCATGAAAATTGAAGAGTACCGAAGGAGATTCATTCACCTCTTGAGTTGTAATAGGCTCATACCTATTGTGATACCCACTTCTGCTGTCCTTCTTTGGAGGCATTTTTGCTTTTGATACCCTTCACTGACTTACCAAACAAGACCTTGAAATGTACTGAAAAATAGACTACTACTTTTCTCTTTAGTTGGAAAACAAGTATTTGTTAAATGAAAACAAATTCACTTCTCCAGCACTGTGTTTTGAGCAAAGAGGCCTTTAGTAAGATCTATTTGTGGTTTTTGGAGACAAGTCCCCTTTTGTTTCTTACACAAAAACTATTTCCCTCAATCACCGATTTTTTTGAAAACACTATTTAAGAGGTGAGCAAACCCTTATAAACTGATCAAAACTGTTTCGCCCAATCACTATCTTCCTTTCTCTCTAAGCAAAGAATACACTTTTGAAAAACACTGTGCTTTCCCTTTGAGAAAACTGTCCCTCTTTAATGATTACTGTTTCTCTAAACAAAGTAGTCTCCCTGTCACTTAGTAACCAGTTTTCAAAACAAACTCTGTATGATCTTTTATGTACTTGAAAAACCAAATTTAAACTTTCACAAGGCACTAGTCTTTCAAGCAGTGATTCTCTATTTTATGTGGTACAAGCTCTTGACCTGGAATGACGAGTTTCTCTGCCAAAGCTAAATTTTATTCTTTATCCAACGTAAGGGCCCTTTTGATGTTGATAACAAACCCTTCTTCCCTTAATTTACTATTTCTCTGTGATGATTTTAGCAAGCAAGTTATTTTTGGATGAGGATAAGTTTGTTTGTCTAACTGCAATATCTTCTCTTATTACTGAGTAAAATGTCTTTCAGACAAACTCTGTTTTCTTTCTGCAAGGCTGTGTTTATCCTTAACTACTCACATCAAGAAACCTCTTTTAAACTGACAACAGAATTTCACTCCTTTATCACTGTTTCTTTGAAAACACTGTTTATGAGACTCCTTTCAATTGATAATAAGCAGACCTTTCTCCCTTAATTATTGTTTCTCTATGATTTAGAAAATATGATAAGCTGGAAGAGTAAACTGTGTTCTTTTTAAACCTCTTTAAAACTGTCAATGGGCCCTTTCCACTTATCATTGTTTTCCTTTAAACTCTATTATCAAACCTTCTCTTACATCAAACAAAAATGGACTTAGAGACATAAATACCTTTCAAACATATCTTTTGATGTATTTGGAGACGATTTTGTTGTGCTAAATTTGATCTTTGACACCTTGATGGCTTCTTGCAGCATTCGCCCGGGTGGGCAGAGAACGCGTTCAGAGATGGTTGATGGGCCGGGTTGGCTTGAACGGAAGAACAACTCGCATTCAGAGATGGTTACTAGGTCGGGCAAGCCTGAACGGGAAAGAACAACCCGCATTCAGAGATGGTTACTGAGCCGAGCAGGCCTGAACAGGAAAGAACAAACCGCGTTCAGAGATGGTTACTAGGCTGGGCAGGCTTGAACGGGAAGAAACGTGCCCGCGTTCAGAGATGGTTACTAGGCCGGGCAGGCCTGAACGGGAATAAACGTGCCGCATTTGATGTTGTCGGGTCAGCCCTAGGCGCCCGTTGAACGTCGGGCACAGGCGTGCCACACAACTGCACAGGCGCGCCGCGCCTTTAACAAGTTTCTTCAGCGACTACCTACAGGCGTGCTGCACTATTCTACAGGCGCGCTGCGCATCCAATCGAGCTCAAATTCTCTTAAAAAACGCTCCTTCCTTCGTGAATTTGTTTGCATGATGGTCATGAAGTTTGATCGAGCCCTTTTATACTCGATGAGGGTTTGAAATGCCTTGTTTCCTCCTTGTTAATTTGAAAATGAAAACACCCTTTTTGCCTTTGGAGTTGTATTTGAACAAGGCTTTGTGCATTTGTTTAGGGGTCGACTCTTTAACAACTGTTGTATCTCTTAATAAATGCCTTACCCCCCTTAAACAACCTTTCTTTAACTCTTCCATATTCAATGAAATGTTTCTTAACAACCATATCATACCTTGATGATTTTATAACCCCTTGTTTATGATGTGAAAGAGCTATAAAAACTGTGTTTTTACCTCCGCTTGTTTACCATGGAGGTTTATCATAAAAACACTACTGCAGCCATCTTGACACCATAATGCCAATTCACTGTTTTATGAAGTGAAAAGGGTCCTTAAACCATGACTTGGTATTCTGCTAGTATGCTTAACCCTTTGAATAAGATGAACCATATTGTAAATCTTTTGGAGAGCTGATCCTTTGCTTTTGCGAAGGAGGCCTTCAAACAGTGAAAGTTTCACCTATCTCAACCATATGCCCTCTGCCTTTTGAATGATCTGAAAAAGTAGCTCTTGATGCTTGCCTTTCATTCATCACTTGGAGGAAGTTAGTCTATGATAAAACATAATGGATCTGTAATAATAAAAATTCATTTTTCACATACACTTTCTGTGTGAATGCTTCTTTATACTAGTTTGCATAAATTACTAGAAACAGAGATTGGTCTATCAATTTCACCATTCAGAAGAGGTTGTTTTAATCAAAATTATCACCTCTGATTTATCCTTTGAAGGAGGTTTTCATAAACACAAGATCATAAGGCCCTTAACACCAGCATGTCAACCTTTTGCTTGTGATATGAAAAAGGCCTTTTAACTTATCATCTTTCATTCATGTCACCACTATTCCTCAACTTGTCTTTTCAAAAGAAAACTTTCTTTAAACATAATTTTAATCCCTCTATGCATCCTCTTTTCATCTTTGGAGGAGGTGGTGCACAACAGCTCCTGATGTCACTTAAGAACATGTTGGCCCTCTGCTTGTTTGTGAAGGAGGCCATAGCAATGTCTTCCTAACCCTCTTCTTTTTTTCAAGGAGTTTCTATCACTGTGCTTCCTAACCATCTGCTTTTCATGAAGGAGGTTATCATCACACACATGAAATTTCATTTGTTTCAAAACTGTATCATTTCTCTGCAATAAATTTCTTTGCTTGGTATCATATCACTGTGAAGTTTTTAGGGAGTGAATAAAGTGGTTGGCATAAGGATAATGCTCGATGTTAAACACCTTTGAACTAACTTTCCCTTGACTGTGTTTTCAAGGTACCTTGAAATTGCCTTTAACTAATGTTCACATCCCAGGTTCAAAGGTAGCATAAGAAGCAGTTGTCTTCTTATGCCCTACATGATGATGCACTTTGGAAAGATTGGGCAGCATTGCTTTTGGAGGAGAATATGAAGCACTGTTGATCAGCATCACTCATTATTTTTTATTCATGTGACTTGGAGGATGATCTTTGTTCTTCAGGCAACCTTTAGATTTATATCATGTACACTTGCTGCTCTTCTCTTTACAGCTCTTCATCTGATCACTAATGGCAAACCTTTTCAAAATGAGAGACTTGTTTGAACTTGTCCCTTTTGCTCGTATTTGCATACTGATCATCATTCAGTTACACCCCTGCAGAGATGTAAAAATGGATGCTTTGGAACCTTGGAGAGCTCTTTTGGTGTTTCATGGAGATTTTTCCATGATCTAAGCATATTTCTTCAGATAGTGACAAACCTTCTCTTTTCTTGATTCAGATCTTGGTTGAACTTGTTTTGAAATGAGACAAAGTGACCCCTTTGTGTTGTGCGACCTATGGATAGAACAATGCTTGTTTTGTAGAATAGGAACTAATTCATGGTTGACTGGTACTAGACAGAGGTTTTTGGCCTATGATATTTTAGCCAAGGAAAAACTCCCTAAACACCACTGTCTAACTTAGGGACAACTTTCACATATTCTGAAAGTTTTCTTAGGCATGATCAGATTTTCAAATGACAAGATGACCAAGGATAGAGTTGTAGAAACTTTTTCAACCTTTGGATAGTGAATGGCATGAGAAACAAGGGTAAATGACAGTAGATAAACCAAGCTAAGATAGCTCTAGACAGGGATATTTTTCTGAAACAAGATAGGACTTGAAAACTAGAGATTGTTCTCATCATAGACTGACAAGAAGGGGTAGGAGGACAAAAAATTTGTTTGGGGTGTTTTCTAGATGACAAATTGACAGTTTGAGATTAGCTTCTAGAAAACTGAGCTAAGGGAACTAGTCCTCAACAATAGGTAAAAAATATTGATGGCTAACATATCTGTCATGACTTGTTCTTCAAAATCCTTGATGAGACTTTTCTCTTCTACAACCACCATCAAAAAGCTCCAAATTGATTTCATTTCTGAAATGATATCACTCCAGATGATATCCTTAGCCTGTATTAAAGATATGTTCCCTTTCAGTTTTTCTTTGAGACTTTTAATCTCAACATCAGCGTTCTGATTGTCCATTTTGTATTTAGTGGCTTCATTCTCTGCAGCTTGAATAATCTTTGTTGCGGTCTCTAAATATACTTGAGCCTTTTTCTGATCTCTTTCTACCATCTGCAATTTGGTATTCAACTGAGAAATCTATGCTAGTGGATCTTCATTACCTGATGGAAAAACAAAAGTACAAGAATTATTATCAATATGATTTTGTAGTGACAATGCAGTTTTCTTTAATTTAGAGACTTCTTCCTCCTTTTGCATGAGCTGTTGTAGAAGTTTTTCTTTCTCGTTTTCCACCTCTGCAACCTCTGCTACCATGGAATGTTCTCCTGTAGGAAATTTCAATTTTTTCTTCAATACATATATCTCTACTTCAGCACTTTGTTGAAGCTTCTACACAACAGTCATGTCATTAGGATCTACTCCAATCTTCACTATGATTTTCTTCAGCTCCTCATTTTGGATTGTTAAAGCCCTAGAGTTGGATTTCTCTAACTTTAACTGCTTTATCACTTTTCCAAGCATATTCTCTGCCTTCATTTCCATTGCATTAGTTTTTGTTGGGTCATTCATAATCAACTGACCTGTTTGCATATGTATATTCACTTTCTCCAGCAATGGGATTTTCTTCACATCTACAGTCAAATTCACAGTATTAAAATTGTTAGAAGAACCATTTGACATATTAGAAGGATGTGAAAGGGAAATTTTGAATTGATCTTTCTCAAGATCCATTGCAGTTAGAAGTCTTGTTTGGTCTGGAGCTATCTGATATTTGGCTTGAGCCTCCATGCTTGCCTTCATCTTCCGATTTCTCTCTGCAATCTGGGCAAACATTTGTTTAATTAGAGGCACTTGTTCCTAAGTGATCTCATGTCTCCTAGGTGAAGAAGGAACATTTTGTTCCTCTCCCAACTGTAAGGAAAAACTAGGTTGAGTATCTGCAGGCTCTCCATTAAACTTTGCTCTCTTCTCAGCACTCTGCTCCTCATCTTCTGAATCAACCACTGCCTCTTTACCTCTTTTATTTGATTTTTCTGATATGATAAGAGTCTTAATATTTGAACTTGTTGAACTCATAACACATTTACTTGCCATATTCTCTAGATATGGCCTGCTATCATGAATTAAGGTTGAATATCCATTATCAATTCTTCTACTAGAAATAACACTGTGAGGATCATAAGCCCATTTTTCCCCTAATAGTAAGTGCATCCCATCTAGCATTTGAGTAACTTCTTCGAATGCTTGTCTCATATTAACTATAAAAGGAACTACAATCATTGGAAATTTGAACATATGCCCCTTTTTCATGGGCACAAAGTGAATTTGATCAACATTTAGACTTTTCCTAACAAACTCCAGAGCAAATAATCTCATAGCACAAACATTGGAAGCATACAAGGTTCAACACTAGCTCCATAAAGTCTAATTTCGGAATAATCCTAAAAAAAAAACCTATCGCCAAATTTACAATTTTGCCCCAAATGCAAGAACTCCTAAGCTTTGGGTAAAAAACAGGGGGGAGGAATTCCATTCAAAACTTTATATGCAATTGACATGAAATAACCAGCTAAATCAAATAGACCAGCTTCATTTTTTTCTTTTCTCACTATATCTGTCCAAAATACTACTGATTGCCTCTTCTTATTCATATCCATAATGTTCAGACCCAGATGCATGAATTCCTCTACATTTTGACATAAGAATAAGTAAAAAATTAATGAGGGAAACCTGAATGAACCTGTTAATAATAAGCTCATGATTTGTGAGTTAACATCTTCTTGCCAATAGGATGGAATATCTAGCACCATTCCTGGCTCCATCATCATGGTGAACATCCCCAAGATTTATTTATCCACTGTACTATCGTCGTCTTTTCCCAGAATCTTTGCAATGCTGCTCAGCACTGGCTTAACTTCAATATCAAAAATTTCCATAGGGAAATCTTTATTGTTAGGTTGAAACTGTTGCGTGTTAGGCTTTAGAAAATGAATTAATTGATAAAAATATTGACTTGCAAGGCTTTCATGATATTTTATCAAAGAATCATCAGAGAATTGGACATATGACTCAGACTCGGGGTAGCAAAGGGCTTGGCCAATTAACTGGGCAGACACTTGCAGAACATTCTCCCCTTGACAATTCATCATGAAAAATTTCCCAGGATACATAACATATACTAACCAATATATGAATTCAGGAAAAATATGGGATTTAGGGATACATGCAGGCAACACACCAGTTTTTTCCATGGCGGTATAAATTGGGGAGGCCTTATCATTTAAGAGGACTTGCTGGTAAAAAGAAAGGTGGTCCAGGGAACAATTTGTATCCTAGATATCTCTCTCGGTATCCATGAGAGGGATATGACTAGAAGAACCTGATAGGGATGAGCGCTTAGCCATGATTTAGAGTTAGGACAGTGGACGACTTACAGGGTGACCAATTCTTGACAGAGTGACAGAAAACTGAATAGGACACAACACAGAAAAATTTCAAACACCAACTTAATCGAAAATGATTTCGAAAAGAATGAGAATTTCATTTAAATAGGTGGCGCGGCTTTGAACTTAAATGTTGATAAGACGCGCCAACGGACCGTTAAGCACTCTTGATGTGGAAGACAACTGTAACCAACTCAAAATCTTACGTCACTGCGGGGGGTCTCGAGGTACAGAGGATTCATTTGGCTTGTGCCCCGACAATCAATCTCCATCGCTCATCTGAATTACTCCCGTAGTCAACATAGTCAACTGTGGAGGCACCCTCCATATTAACTCATGCGCTAGTAGTGCCTGTGGGTTGAGTCTTTTACTCGGTGTTCAATAAATCATCACATCCCACTCGATGAAATAATTGACATTTAAACTTTAAATCGGCACCCAATTTCATAAGCCTAAAATTATTTAAACTTTTAAATTTAATAAAATGAGCAGAAATATTTTTATGCTAAAGTATAAGAACTTTAATACTTTAACATATTTTTAACAATTTTCTATTTTTTTTTTGTATTTTCAAAATTGAAAATAAAAGGATATTGAAAATGATCCACAACACTTCTTATGATTCCTTTTAATAGGAATGAATCCTTGTGTAGATTCTCCTTGCTCTTTATTGATGGGAGGCTTTAGAAAGATTCATGTCATTGAAGCTTTTGGACAACTTTTCACAAAGTGTCCATATGCATGGCATAGATTGCATTTAAAAGGAACATGTTCATAGTCCAGAGCTTGGAGATGAGACCAACCATCTTGATTAAGCCAAATTGCCACAGGTGATTTGAATATGGGAAAAAGAGTTTTTTTGTGCTAGCTCCCTCATCAATTAAATAAAAATGTGTTTAAGATCGTCTCAAGTTAGCCAATTGTGAAGGGGTCTATGTGTCAAGTTTTAAGTGTCTTTCATGAGAAATTTATGAGCAATTTATGAATTAATTAGCTTTTAAAATCTCATGTACAACAAATAAAATCCAAAGAAATAACACACTACAAACACATTACACAATAGTTGATAACAGAGTTCACCCTTCCTGGGCTACATCTCCATGGACCTACTTAAATTGGCTAGGCCCTCTTGGGATTAATGGTAAAATGTATGATTACATGCACCTATAGTGCTCCAATGGATTTTCAACCTTCTCTATTGGATTCATAAGACCCAAAAGCCTCAAAATAGCTCTTCATTCTCTGAAAATGGTCTTCAACTGATCTAGGCATGACCTCCTCTCCTGGTGTCCCTGAGCTTCTTTAATATTCAAAGTGGAAAAAAGACTTTCAGAAGTGCTCCAACGTCTCTGCCACCAGTTATATTGTGTTCAGAGCATGAAAATATCTAATAATGACTCTTCTTGAGCCAAAACTGGTTGAAATTAGCAAAATTTATGCTTCATTCAATTTTCCCTAGGAATGTCCACTAAAACTGGAACATCTCCAGTTAAGTCCGACAAATGTGGAGGTGGCGCCGAAATTGGTGAGACCGCCAAAACCTCTTCCGAATTAATCTCGGGATTAATTAAGTTAATTGGAGTATAAAAGGTTGTTAGCGCTCTAAGAGCGTTTTTACAAAACCAAAATTAAATTTGGATTAAGTGATAATCTGGGTTTAGGTGTTAATAACCCTGGTTTAAATGCTAATACGCGCATTACTTATTGGAGCCTCTACTCCTAATCTTGGGCATGGGCTCGTGGACTCTGATTTGGGGTTGGCCCCCATTTCCATCCGCTTAAACCATTATTAAACCATACATATAAACTATGCCCCTTAAAATACAAGGACCAATGATGTCATGCAATGGTAAAACGTTTGGGTTGTGTGGGGGAGGTCACGGGTTCGACCCAACCTTTGCCCAAATTTTGCAGCCCAAAAATAAATTCAAATTTTCCCGCCAAAAATTGAAATTGAAATTCCACCTTGGAGGGGGAGCACGTGGCAGCCTTTGGGCTTGCCACATGTCCTCTTCCCATTGGATCCTTCACAAAACAATCAAAATTTGACATATACCCCGAAGTACGAGCCAACCATAGTTTGACATGTGTCATCACATCATTGGGCAGGAGAAAACCCCATTTTTTTGGCCTTTGACCATGTTTAACCTTTTTTTTTTAAATTCGCCTGTTTGACACGACAATCAACAAGCTATAACTTTCACATACGGATTCAGTTTTGAGTGAAACGAGTTGCACCGGATTCTTGGTGATGGGCCAGATCCGGTCATTCTAGTTTGGTGATTTTTTTAGCACTTTGAATTTGTGGCAAATTTTTGCCCCTAATCCATATTTCAATCACTCCTTCCCACTGACAGGATTTTGGACCCACAGAAGTTGGTTATCTGATAAGGTCTGAACACTCGCCTCTTTCCCAAGTTCTATCAACTTGATTCTACTTGGAAAATCTCCATGACAACCACTTGGGTTCACTGGCATTCCTTGTCTTTCAAATGGCTTGGCGCTTCAACCAATGTCCTCATTTTGTTGTTGACCCAATCCAACACTTGTTGGTTTCTTGCTGAATGATAAAACACTTTGTTGTACCAAAGTGATCCATCAATGCTTGGAAAACCAACTGATGGCCTTCCCACTGAGAATCTTGTTCCTCCTTTGTACAAATATGCATTCAATGCAATCTTCTCCTTGGAAACCATTTTCCCAAGTTAAGCCCATCTGAGTGAACAAAAAAAATGAGTTCCAACATTAGTAATAACAAGAAAATAAATGACCATTCTTTTACCTCCATGGTTCCAAATTCCACATCTAAAAGAATGCATTCTCCATCTCCTTCTCTTCGTGGCATCAACACATAAACTGGTCTATAATGGCTACAAATTCTTTGACATCGTGTCCCTCTTTCCACCATCCTCCAGTTCCACATGCTTCTCATGCCATGGATTTGAGAATGAAGGCTAATCATGAGCCTCTCGCTCAAGGGTGGACCTTCCCAAAATCCTGTGACATCTTGTCACAAAAAAAACCATCAATTTGAAAAACACAACATGCAAGAAACATAATTGGACGACATATCCTTTTGCTCCTTCAAAGCAACAAATTTCACATCATGTGAACATCGCCATGTACTCTTACATATCGGTGTACAAATTCATCGACCAAACACAAGTCGACAAAACATGCCTCTTTAAACAACTGACTCTCAAGTCAAACAAAAGTATATATGACAACTCTCAACTCTCTGACAAGTACAATTACAAGTACAAGAATCCCATTTACATGTACAAGTACTTAAAGAGCTTAAATGATAAATCTTGCTGCAAAAAAGTGAGTCAACATACTCCACTTTCAAAACACCTTTTGGCGTAAACATGCAGCATACTTTCAACATAAAATAATTGCAATGAATCATCAAAAGACATGCAAGGCCTTAATTGGATAAGAAATATAACCATCTCTTACCAAACCATTTCAATGGTGCTTCTTTCAGTTGAAATTCATCATGTGAATCATCCTGACACACATCGATTATAGAATCCTCTTTTCAATTTCTGTCAAGATCTCTCTCCACCTTCTTCAAATGTCTTGGATGACTTGCTGGATACAAAGTCCAACACTTGTCTACAAGATGACATTTCTTATGGAAATGACTGAAAAACAATTGCATCTTTTTTTCAACATGGTTTTCCTTGTCCACTGGACCTTTGGCTTTTTTTCTCCTTTTCTTTTAAATTTTCCTGTGCATGGCTATCTTCTTCCAACACCTCGAAACATTATGGTTGTTCAAACCAAAAAAGGAACATTAAAACTTTCTCCAAATATTATGTGAAGATTTACCATGTTTATCATAATCAAAAGCAACTTGATTAAAAACATATTTATACCTTGAACATTCACCTTTGTCACTTTTTTGAGGAGGTGAATTTGATGGGGTAGTGGCTCTCTTTGGAATACCAACAATGCATTCAATTACTTTAGAGATTTCAAAATCCTCTTGTTTTCCATTCTCATTAGTTGTATGCTTATGATAACCTTTTTGCAAAGTGGGTGTAAAACTTTTTCATTCCTCATGAACACAATCTTCACAAGATTGAGGTAATGAACATGTAATGAAAGTCCTTCTTGGAACACCTTCATGTGCCTTCATGGCCTTGGAGCATTCTCCATCATGTTGTCCATAACCAAGACCCAAATACTTAGGTCTTTCCTTAACAACAATTGGCTCAACTATGCCTTGTGCATGTTTGCCCAATCCTTTACCTTCATAGCCCATTTTCATCAATAATTTGGACCCTATTCCTCTAGTGTGTCTTTCAAAAGAACCTACACATCCATATTGAGAAGAAATTGAAGATAAACTTGATTTGCATACCTCTTGTTCCTACACATACTTGGCTAAGGTTTCCTTGGCATCATGGAGTTGAGTCTCCATCTCATGCATCTTTTCAAGGGTTTCATTTTCAATATGGAGTCAAGTCTCCATCTCACGCATATTTTCAAGAAGTTCTTGCTTCTCCTTCTTCATGGCAATCAACTGCTCTTGAATTATAATGCTCTCCCTCTTATCTTCATACATCTCTTGCACCATATCATTCATGATGTAGAGCTTTTGCAACATCTCTTTATCAAATAGTTTTGCTAAGGAAGATTTACTAGAAGCAATGCTTGATGAAGCTACCATCACACTTGAAATGCACAAAAAACTTCTTTGTTGTGTTTTGAGAAATGAGCTCTCAATCTTGACCTTCTCCTTCACACATAAACTTGCACACAGTTAAATTCTCCTTGAACAAATTCAAAACCAATAGCTAATTCTTCTAGCTAACCTTGGCTAAAATGAGCTAAATTTTGCTCTGATACCAACTTGATCTAAATATGGACAAACTAGTTTTGTTGTGCTAGCTCCCTCATAAGTTAAATAAAAATGTGTTTAAGATCGTCTCAAGTTAGCCAATTGTGAAGGGGTTTATGTGTCAATTTTTAATTGTCTTTGATGAAAAATTTATGAGTCAAATAGCTTTTAAAAACTCATGTAAAACAAATAAAATGTAGAGAAATAACACACAAAAAACACATTACACAATTGGTATCGGATTTCACCCCTCCTGGACCACATCTCCATGGATCTGCTTCAACTAGCTAGGCCCTCTTGGGATTAATGGTCAAATGTCTGATTACCTGCACCTACAATGATCCAATGCCTTTTGAACCTACTCCATTGGATTCAGAAGACCCAAAAATCTCAAAATAGACTCTTTAATCTCTGAAAATGGTCTTCAGCTGATCTAGGCATGACCTCCTCTCCTAGTGGCCCTAGGCTTCTTTAATCTTCAAAGTGGCAAAAGCACTTTCCGAAGTTCTCCAACACCTTTGCAACCTCTTCAATTGTGTTCAGAGCATAAAAATCATCTAAGAATGACTCTTCTTGTGCCAAAATTGGTTGAAATTAGCAAAATTTATGCTTCATTCAATTTTCCCTAGGAATCTCCACTAAAACTGGAACATCTCCACTTAAGTCCAACAAATGTGGAGGTGGCGCCGAAATTGGTGGGACCGCCAAAACCTCCGCTGAATTAATCTCGAGATTAATTGAGTTAAGTCAATTTTAAAAGGTATTTAATGCTCTAAGTGTGTTTTTACAAAACTGAAATTAAATTCGGATTAAGCGCTAATCTGGGTTTAGGTGTTAATAACCCTGGTTTAAATGCTAATACATGCATTAGTCATTGGAGCCTCTGCTCCTGGTCTTGGGCATGGTCTCATGGACTTTGCATTGGGGCCGGCCCCCATTTTCGTCCGCTTAAACCATTATTAAACCATACATATAAATTGTGTCCCTTATAATACAAGGACCAATGATGTAGTGCAATGGTAAAATGTTTGGGTTGTGTGGGGGAGGTTGCGGGTTCAACCCTGACCTCTGCCCAAAAATTTTCCGCCCAAAAATAAGTTCAAATTTTCCCGCCAAAAATTGAAATTCAAATTCCGCCAAAAATTCAAATTCCCCCTTGGAGGGGGAGCATGTGGCGGCCTTCGAGCTTGCCACATGTCCTCTTCCCATTGGCTCCTTCACAAACCAATCAAAATTTGACATATACCCCAGAGTATGAGCCAACCATAGTTCGACATGTGTCATCATGTCATTGGGCAGGAGAAAAACCCAATTTCTGGCCTTTGACCCTGTTTGACCATTTTTTTTGAAATTTCGTCTGTTTGACATGACAATCAACATGCTATAACTTTCACATACGGACTCTGTTTTGAGTGAAATGAATTGCACTGGATTCCTGGCGATGGACCGGTTCTGGTCATTCTAGTTTCTTGCAACTCTGAGCACTTTGAATTTTTGGCAAATTTTTGCCCCTAAGCCAGATTCCAATCAACAGGGAGGCCTTTTGAGAAATCCATTTCAACATAGATTCGGGGACACGAATAATTGTGCCCATGATCTAGATCACATGATATAAATCTGCCCAATTTATCTCCAATTTCCTTTAAAATGACTTCACCCAAGCAAAGGAGATGGATAAAAGGAAATCTAATTTGCGCAAGTGTGGATGAGATTTCCATCATAGTATTAAATTCTAGAGACCAATTAGTGAGAAACAAGCCTCTGATGCCCATGAAGTAGGGACTCGACTTATAGATATGACCTATATCTTCCTTATTTTCAAAGATAAATGAGTAATACCTATTTCCAACATAGAACATATTTTTGGGTTCATGATTTTCCCAGTTGTCAAAAACCTAGTCTTCAACAACTTCATAACTTTGCCACAAATTAGTGAACTTTAAGGGTTTGATTCTTCCTTCTTCACAAATTTATTTGGGAACACATTGTGCTTGAAAACTGCTAATACTAGCACCTAAAGATGATCATAAATACCATGGACTTGCAAGTCACTCTTCAAAGTGCAGAGAATGCAACAAAGCAAAGTCATGGGTCTCGTACCCTTAACGAATAGAGGAACAAAGTGCTAACAGATCACAACACCTACAAACGAGATTTTAATAGCGTTAAGGGTTTTTCAAGAATGCAATGAAACAAAGTCGTGGATTTCAATGAGAATGCAATGAAGCAAAGTTGTGGGTCCCGCACCCATAATGAATATAGGATCAAAGCGCCAATAGCTCACAACACCTACAAACGAGGTTTTGACAGTGTCAAGGGTTTTTCTACAAAATGTAGAGGGTGCAACAGAACATAGCCAAGTGGTCCCGCAAAACGACAGATAATAAATACAGCCTGAAAATGATGCTTGCAAACGAATGTTCAATGTCAGTTACAAATACTGCAGTGGCTTGCAACACCTGCAAACAAAATTTCTATGATAATTAGGGAAACCGTAATTGCCAAGAAAAAGACACATAACACATCTTCTCGAGATATACAAACCAATTTTATAATAAAATTAAGTAAAATAAACATATGAAATATTACATTATTAGATGACATCATTAGAAATAATAATCATGAACTTTATACTTCCCATCATCATTTATAAAATAATAATAATCATATAAATGGTTCCTTCTCTTTTTTTAGACCATTATATTTCTTTCGTTACTATCCATTTGTGGACATCCATTTACCTTAACATTAGGAAATGAAGATAATGGTTTTTTTTAATATTTTTTATTTTTATTATTTAAATAAAATAAAAATGAATTAAAATATGAAAAAAAATATTAAATTAGAAAATATAGTTGTTAAGATATTGTGTATGAAGAATATAGGGAAACTATAATAATATTTATAATAAAGGCCAACTAGTGGATGAAGTATTCTTTCTTGCATCATAGCACTTATTGAGAGATTTTTTAAGAGACATTTTAACAAATAACAAATATGAGTATACTTAAGAGGAAGAGGATAAGGTCGATATTATATGATAATTTATCATTCTTTATGGGTAAGTAATAATTTTAAAATTTTTAATTTGAATTTTTTTTTATAATTTTTTATTTTTATTTTTTAATTAAAAATGGTATGAAGAGGAAAGGGTTAATATTTCATGAGATAATTTATCATTTTTTATGGGTAAGTAATATTTTTGAAATTTTTATTTATGGGGTGGGGGTTTGTTGCTGATTGAGTGTTTTTTTAAGGCATTTGTCTATAAAGATCATTGGTTTAAAATTTGTGGGGACCCTGTGAGGCGTAAGCTTATGAAAATTGCTTGATATTGTTGGCGAGGATTGATGCGAACTAGAGAGATTTTCATTGACAGTAGTGCTATATGATCTTAGGTATTAACTATGATTGTATGATTCTGGTTACCGATTTCCCTTCTGATATATATAATTTTTATTACAATTTTTTATCTTTATTTTTTAATTAAAAATATACCATTTTACTTATTTATATTAAAATCAACCTTTTTCTACCATTTATTTAAATATTTTTAGATTTTATATTTAAATATTCTACATATATCATAAATAAATTCGACATCAGTTATTCATTACAGATAATAATTTTAATTTAAATACAGATAAAAATTTTAATCTAAATAAATTCGACATCAGTTATCTATTACAGATTAATAATTTATAGAAATGAGTAAGTGAATATTGTTTAACGTTTTTAATTCCCACTTTCTTTTTATTATTACATCAATAACCGTTAAATTTTAAATGAATTTATTCTAAATATATCATAATAAAATTTGACATCAGTTACTGTTATTACAGATAATTATCAATCTTTATTATAAATGAGTAAGCGATATTTTTTTTAACTTTTTAAAAAAATCGACATCAGTTATTTATTACAGATAATAATATTAATTTAAATAAATTCGACATCAGAAAATGAGTAAGTGAATATTAATTTAAATAAATTCGATATCAGAAAATGAGTAAGTAAATATTGTTTAACGTTTTTAATTCCCACTTTCTTTTTATTATTACATCAATGACAGTTAAATTTTAAATGTATTTATTCTAAATATATCATAATAAAATTTGACATGAGTTACTGTTATTACAGATAATTATCAATCTTTATTATAAATGAGTAAGCGATATTTTTTGAACTTTTTAAGTTCCCACTTTGATACTACGTAAAAGATCGTGCGAATGTCAGAAGTGGGGTTTGAACCCACGCCCTCAATTGAGGACCAGAACTTGAGTCTGGCGCCTTAGACCACTCGGCCATCCTGACCTTTATGTCTACAATTTGAAATCTAAATTCTTAGAGAATAAATAAGGACACAGAAAATTATTCTCACATCAAGGGACACTGAGACTTGTCTTGTGGTACCACGCGGCACATAGAAACCTAGCCCATACATGGATAAATTCTCCAACACCCCTGTAACGTTTTTAAGCACTGTTTCCAAGTGTGGTTGAATAGTGTTAGGGAGCCTACTTTCAGAGTTTTGGGCATGAATGACACTTTATGGACACAACATCTACTACTAGTTCGTTTTCTAAGGAGATCATAGTGTTCAAAATCCCATTGTTTCCTAACCACAAAACCATGTTGTGCCCTAAGTATTAGATTAGTTGACCTCCTAAGATATTTTGTTAATATAATTTTTGCCATTTTATTTATTGATCTTCCTAGTATATCAATGCCTATATAAATGTAGAGAACGTCGTGTACAACATTGTATCATGATTTACACAATTGTTGGTTATGTGTTTTCTACTATGGTTTGGTGGTGAAGGTTTTTTTTAGAGTTGTAAACATATTTTTTTCTACATTAAAATTGTTAAGTGTCAAAGTATGTACAGAGTGTGTTAGACCATTTATCAAGTGCTTTAGTACTTATCTTTCTCTTAAACAAAGGGATATTGAGGCCAATGTTCATTTTGATGGATTTTTGCAATGAAATAAGGTTGATTCATGTTGAGTGGATGCTCTAACAACATTTTGAAGCACAAGACTTTTGAGTAAGTGTGTACACTACTAGTCAATTGGGTTTAGTTTGGGTGGTTGGGATAAATGTTGGTATCCTCCCTACTCAGGTTCATTTCCTATATGTGACATGTTGAGCTCATAATTATGAGTATTTCTTGTGGTGGATTTGAGCCTTCTTGTCTAAGCAGTCCCTCGAGGACTGAAACATGTATATTTTTCATATGGAATATAAAATTATTTCTTATAGGAAAAACAAATGTGTACACTAGTTATGAAATTATTCTTATTATTTCTAAAGTGCTTCATCTATCATGGATTGTGTGGTGTTTGCATCAAGACTAAAAGAGAAGTAGAGTCCATATTTTATCATTTCCAATCATGTTAAGTGTGTTAGAAGGTTGATAAGGGGAATTGGATGAACACCATGCCTTTGTTTCTCAATATGGTCTAACAATACATTTAAATTTTCTCTATTGTCTCGAACTTACAAAAGTAATGACAAAGATAATTAAATGAAGCTCTAAATACTTAGTGTTTTAAATTTGATACTAACAATATGTATCTCAAGTATATCATAATCACCTAAATACATGTTGTCTTACCTTTTAGAGGAACATGGTTAAATAATACAACTTATGATCATACTCAAACAAAGGACCAAGTTGATTACAATAA
This sequence comes from Pinus albicaulis, assembly GCA_034641835.2. Classification (NCBI taxonomy): domain Eukaryota; kingdom Viridiplantae; phylum Streptophyta; class Pinopsida; order Pinales; family Pinaceae; genus Pinus; species Pinus albicaulis. Next base: position 162,842,022 of record CM076575.1, on the reverse strand, counting down.
GATCACTAAGAGGAAATCAAGTGATCAATAGGTGCTCATATTTCAATAGTGAAGCATTCAAGCATACAAGTGATTGTGAAAGGACTAAGTCACTTATAGATTATCCAGTAGAAACTTCATATGGCACTAAAAGAAATAATAACAATTAATAGTAACAATATACTTAATGATAAAACATTATGTTGCCAAATGATTACAACATGAATTGCAAACAAGAGGCATGGGTATCACACAATTGTACAATATATTATGTGTATTGAATAATGCAAAAACCAATTAGATTTCTTAAGTGAGAAAATTCTTCAAATTCCAAACAAATTAAATATTGGTTGGTCTCCATTGAGTGTTTTTCAATTGAAGGCCTCGGTTTGACCCTATTAGGTGCTTCAATCCACCTCTCGGTACCAATTCTAACTGATCCGTAAACTTTCATGGATATTCCAATCTATAGTTCATCACAACTGATATGATAATATTATATTAAGAATATGAGATTTTGCACTATTACATTGCTATTAAACTTTAAGATATGTAGATTTAACTATAATTAGTGCATGCATGTGAATGGAAATTATGCAGAAAAATAGAGAATCAAAAAATAAGCTCATACACACACATAAGTCAAAAAATATGCTCTAGCAAACCCTTTTGGGAGAAAACCCAATTGGAAGGTAACGCCACTTCGCTCTCTTTCTCTATCTCGAAAATAAGGCTGCATGTACAAAGAAGTAATGTTTATGGCATGTGGGATGATACAGTGCACATGTCCTCTATGTGTGCTCTACCTCCTATCTCTCCTATCTATCTTTGCTCAATTATGGAACAAAATTCTCTCGAAAGAATGGAATGCCTTTTCCTCCTAGTGGTTCAGTTATAACACAACCTGATAGCCTATTAGTGCTTAAGTTTGACTACATCAACCCTTAACTAGAGTTACAATATAGACTCTTCTAGAGTCTTTTACATCATAAACATGTGGTTAGCCCCTTTTCCATGAATAATGGAGGTTGATGTGGCATCCTCATGAATTATAGGTGTGAAAACAGGAAGGTCAACTTCTTAGTGGCATAAATTTTGTGTATAGACGTTGATTGACGCACTTCATGTGCCATTGGAAATATATTTGTATGCAGAATAGCATGAAAAGGTGTTGTACTAAAGCGACAAATTTTATCCCCAAAAAACATCATTTGATGCCTCAAAATGCTCCCAGAAGGTTTCAGGCCTCGTTTCGCCCTACTAGGTCACATCGATAAAAACGATCCTGTGAGTTGATTCCTCCACTTTTTTGTTGAAAATGCAACAAGAAATTCCTAATTTAGTTTTCCCTTGAATTAAATTAGGAGAAAATCGAAATTCCAGGATTGGTCCTGGTTTCAAGATTGGTCCTGGCTTCTGGCAAAAATAGAAAACAGGATGAAGCACTGGAGCTTCAAATGGCTGTCAAGGGCAGGCCGTTTAGTTCTAATCAAATATGTGGTTATGGCCATTCCGGTCTACTGGGCCAGCCTCATCTGGGTGCCGAAGAGTATTCTGTTGAACATCAACAAAATTTGTAGCAGATTTTTATGGGCTGGTCAGAAGAAGGACCATGTTACACCGTGGGTGGCATGGGAGAAAATAATCAGACCTAAAAGTTGGGGAGGATGGGGCATAAAGGACTTGTATCCTTTATCTAGGTCCTTAGCAGCCAAATTAGCCTGGAGACTAATCTATTCGGAAAACCTCTGGACCACAGTAACAAGGAGAAAGTATATAGATCCATTGCCGACTCTGGAATGGATTAGACTGCCTCATAAATCTTCAAAAAACTCCTCGGTGGTTTGGAAAGCCTTGGTGGCAACTGTTCAAATCATAGAACAAGGGTTGGCTTGGAACGTCGGATATGGCAGATCGGTTAGGCTAGGTAGAGATCCTTGGGTGGGATGCTCGGATTCATTTGCCCTGTCTAGAGATCTGATTGAGCACCTAAATAACAGAGGGCTTTTTTTCCTTAACCAAATTGCTGACAATGGAAACTCCTTGATCTGGCGACAAGAGTGGCTTGCTAGGGACATTCTCTTACTGGAAGAAAGATGGCAAGAGGAATGGAGGAATTACCGAGCAGGCCTGTTGAATTCTCACATTCGCATTTCAGACAAGCCTGATGAATTGAGATGGGTGCACTCTCAAACAGGTATCTATTCTCCGAAGATGGGATATGATTGGCTAATGGAACAAAAAGGATGGGAGGAGCCAAGCTGGTGGGTCAAACCTCTGTGGAAACTTAAAGGACCAGCTAAAACCCGCCTGTTCTTCTGGTGCATTCTTCAAAAGAAAGTTCCTACATGGGAATTCCTCCAGAAAAGAGGGAGGATTGGACCTGGGTGGTGTTATCTATGCAAAGAAAGTAAGGAAACTATTCAAAATGTCTTTCTATCCTGTCCCTTTACGAAAAGCCTTTGGAATGAAATGTTGAGGATGACCAATATACCCCAAAGGTGGGAAGGAGAGGACCTTTTTGAAGCCTGGCACAGATGGTGGCAGGATGCTCCTAATGAAAAATTCAGATCAATGCCTTTGTTGGTTGCTTGGGGCACTTGGCTCGCCAGAAATCATTTGATATTTAAAGACACTTCTTTCCCTATTTCCAACCTAGTAGCCGAAGGGGTGGCCATTTTCGAGAATATCCCTTCTCCATCTAACTCTCAGCACTCCAGACAGGTCCAGAGGGAAGAAATCAAGGGCTCCATTCCCTGGGCTTACTTCGATGGGGCCTCGGATCAAAACAAGAGGTGTGGAGCTAGCCCAGTTATTTTCTTTCCCTCCGGGAAAATCCTAAAAGCTTCCATTGGCCTTGGCACCGGAACAAACAATTTTGCCGAGCTTAAAGCCTTACATCTACTTCTTTGCTGGCTCTCCTTGTGCAATGAGCGTGAGGCATAGATATTTGGTGACTCTCTGAACATAGTAAAGTGGACTAATGCAACGCAACAATGCAGGAACTATCTCTTAATTCCTTTGCTTAATGAGATCATCAATCTTAAAAGTTTTTTTCCTGAGCTCACAATTTTCCATATTTTCAGGGAACGGAACACAGAAGCAAACGACCTTTCTAAAAAAGGCTCTGAACAAGCTATGGGCGCATGGACAGTAGAAGAGGTGGTTGATGGGGTGGCAAGGTAACTTGCTCCTCCAGTTTTTTCTTAACTTTTGAGCTGTTTACAGCTCCCCTTTTCTTTCTCTGTTACTATGTTATTATGTATTCAGATATGAAAAACTATTTCGATCATGTATAACTCTATGACAGAACTCAATTCAAAGGAGGCTTGAACCCCTGTCCATTTTTTAACTCCATAATTTTTGCTTAATCTGCCAGGACAGTGTCTACTAACTGGCACCTTTTGATGCTGTGGTTTTATCCAATCTCTGTTTCGGCAGTTTTCCTTATAGGAAGCCGAGAGGTTGGAAAACGACAGGAACTTTTTCATCCCTTGAGGATAGTTTTGACTGGGCTGTTTTGGGGAACATTTGGAAATTCCTACAAACAGTTGATCTTGGTTTCTCTGCTTGAAAAGAGAGAAACGGAAATGCTTTGCATATGCTATGTAACCCTCTTTTTTTAATAGATGGTTTGATTTTTTCTGCGGAAAAAAACTTAGTTGTTATCACTCGATTAGTTTAGTTAATTCAAGTTGAAGGCTTAACTTGAGTTTGTGTACAATGATTCCTAAATTTTAGAAGCCTAGGTTGAGTTTAATTTCAGTTGTAACAATTTAATTCAGTTAAATTTGGTTAAGGTCAGTTAAACTAGTTCCAACTTTTGGAGGAACTAGTAGCAGGTCTAGCAGTGGGGTGTAGCTTCAGTGTTCAACCAGTTAACTGATCAATCAACTAATAAATAACTCATGCATGCATGAAATTTGAGTTACCCATTTGTGATTGGAATTTAAGGGAAGTATACTATCAGTTGTATAATTATCCAAGTTGTACAGGTGTTGCATGCAGTCAGAGAAAGGCATATATGGATTATGCAATTATGGATGGGGAATTTCCCTAAATAATAGAAGCTAATTCCCAAGGAAACAACACAAGGAAATAGGGACTTGGGAAAGCATAAATTTGGTTAAATATTAACTAGAGGAAGCTTGTGAAGCAGTGAGATAGATTATACTCATGCATAGGTTTCTCAGGCTTGAGCAAGCATTGTATTTTTTCTCTATTTCCCAACTAATGCAATACAGATAGGAAGGGGTTTTGGGAAGTTGATTTCCCCTAGATAAATCCTCATATATGTGTGTTAAATCATGATGCATGATTTTGATATATGTTCTCAATCGTGAATTGCTTTCCGCATATGAGTAGAGTAGATTTGAGTCTTATGTTTTAGAACATTACATGAGCAGTATTGAATCTACAATTAATTTCTACATTTTTCCACTCCAAATGCATCAAGATGGATGAAAAACAATATAATGATCCAAATTGGATCACTAACTAAGGCTAGGGAGAGTTATAATTGTGGTGATAGGAGTAAAACAATTAATCTTTAATGAAATATTAGATACTAGGATATGTGGTTATTGATTCCCCAATATTGACATAAGAACAAAAGCAAATAACTAATTGAAGAAATTAAGAGAACAACATGCATTCCCTAAATGATTTTCTCTCTTGGAAATTCATGATTAATACAATAGAATTATATCAATTATTGTTAAGTTTATAAATATGTTTTTCTTTTAATTTTTTTTCCTTTTTTTAAATATAGTTTTTTAATTTTTCTTTTTCCTAGTGAAAACAAAGCTTCTCCAATTTGAAGGGTGTTAAAAGTAGTAACACATTTTAAAAAAAATAGGTGGAGGATTATGTAAAGTGAACTTGGGACCAAACCTCGAATCTAACAGGGAAAAATCCCATGATGGGCATTTTTCCTATCAAATATAGCCATTATTTGCAATAAATTATTAGAAAACATTGTAACAACCCGTAGTTGGTTTCCTCTGTAAAAAAAATATATAAGACCAAGGTCATGGGACACGTATTCCAAGTTGAATGGTGGGAAAAAAATCCTAGTGGGTGTCACTTTTGGTTTATTGTGGTTAAGGAAATTGGCAAAGGCATTGGCAAGGGAAAAGAGGAATTAATTGGTATTTATTTATGAAAATAATGGAAAATAGGAGAAAAGGAAGGTGAAATGTCACAAATTTGCATGAGAAGGAAATTGAAAGAAAAATGAAGAAATTAGAAGTCTCAATGATAAAAAGGCTTATGAGGATTAGTTCATGTTTGTTGTCTGTGTAGGATTTTTACAATTCTATGTTGGAGCTCTCTCTAGTCTCTCTCTCTCATACCCTTGCACATTTAGAGAAATCTTGGAGCATTACTAGAGCATGCTTGGAGCACTCTAGTTTTCATTGGATTTGGAAAAGAAGGCAAAGTAAAAGCAGTAAAGCGCAAGGGGACAATGAGATTGGCAACTACAACTAGATTTCTTTGTAGGTACCGAGTCGCATATATGGTTTACATGCTAGTTTTGGCATGCATGGTGTATGCATGTGATTTCTTGGTTATGAGTTGTCATTGACATAGAGGATTGCCTGGATTGACAGTGATTTTTCCTAGCCTTTCCATTTCCTAGATAGTCATGGTGTCATGGGTTTCCCATTTGTTTTCTAATTGGTGCTCATGTTTCTTATGATTGTGGGTTGAGTTACTAGTTCCTGGATCCTTGGTTGGAAAAACACTCTGGAAGCTTGAGAACAACTTGGGTTGAGTTACTAGTCCTGGAGCCTTGGTTGGACACTCTATGGAGCACTTGGTGGGTTGAGTTACTAGTCCTGGAGCATTGGTTGGACAAATGCTCTGGAGCCTTGTGGTAGTTGTGGGTTGAGCTACTTGTCTTGGAGCTAGGTTGGAACAAATGCTCTAGATCCTTGGACAACTTGGGTAGAGATCGATCTGTTGATGTTAGTGATGATTGACCGTGCAGTGGAATCACTAGTTGAGGGTTGAGATGGTTTGGCTTTTGGAAACCCTAGTTTATTTTTTCTTGGTTTATTCCATGAGATCCCACATTCATGCTTTTGATTGGTTGAACGAGAGATTTGGTTCAGCACAATCTATGGTTGGGTGGTACGTGGAAGTCCCTAACTTGGTTGGATTTTGCATATGTTAATAAGATTTATTTCCTCTTATATTTTGTGGGTAAATATACTTGTAATTATGTGGCTTTGATTTTTGTTCTATCATGTTATTATTATGGTTATATGATGGTTATAAGCATGGTTTCATGACAAATTCTAGTTATGGCTCTTATCATGTTTTGATTGGTAAATGAATGGTTATTGAATGCATGACCTAATAGATGTTATTGCAACTATTATGAGAGGGCATTACACCTTCTTGATGATTCTTAGATAGGTATTAGAACCCTATGTTCAGATATGCATTCATGACCTGTAGATTACATGTTCTCAATATGTGTGACGAAATGTTTGTCATAGTTAGGCTTGGTTAGGTCAAGTCCTTTAACAAGTTTTGTTAGAAGCTTTGTCTTTGTGTCATTTAGTGCTCTGGAAAGTTTCATCAAGTTTTGGGAAGTGGTCTGGAGACTAACCCTGAAAAAGTGGCTCAGATATCACGGTCGTAGGCACAAAATTCGAGAAAAAAACTAAAGTTGCTACCTTGCAATCTTATGCATGTGACTGGAGGGTTACGTCGAATTTCTGCATCGTTGTGCCAACGTCTGGGATTCCAGGTCACTAAAAAATAATTTTAACTTAAGGTTTGGGAACTTGTAAGGGTGGTTTAGATCTTGCGGGTCCTATAGCACCTAAGGGAAGTCAGTGAAGTTTGGGTGTGTCGATTCCACTTCCTTAACTGCATCTAGGAGGTTGAGTCATATCATAGTAACTCCTCATCACATATTTACGTCGGTGGACCAGTGAACTTGGGTAAGCGTGGGAGGAGGTGGTTACAAATACAAGTGAAAATGATTCATCCAAAATGTTTGATTGCATTGCCAAGGCAATTCGTTTTGATGGATGGAATAATTGTAAGTTTAGACTTGAATTGGTAAAATATTTAAAGAGTTAGGTCAATAGTGGTGGTTTTGGGATCATGGTATTGGTATCCCATGATATTAGAGCTTGTTGATTAATGAAACCTTAAAAGGTTCGCAATACCCAAATATAATGGACTTGGAGGTGACAAGTGAAGTCTCACTTTATCAACTTGGATTAGTTTGGTCAAGGGAATAATTAATATATTGGTTAGTTTTTCCTAGTTTAGGTTTTCCAAAATAAAATCGTGTTCATGATTTATGTATTTTGTTGTTACTAGTCAATTATTTCTCTCGTTTTCTCTATTTTTAACATTGTTTCATAGAACCCCACTACGGGTGAGTAATCACATTGAAAACTAGGATAAAAAGGGAATTAGATAGCTAAGGGTAGTGAGGATTGAGAGATCCACCAACTTGGCATCCAACCCATGCAAGATTTCATGGAAACAATATGACTAGTTTAGTGGATTTAGGAATGTTTGGAGCATCAATGTTGGTTAGATGCTCCATTATAATCATTCAGAATGCACGATAAAGATCGAGAATTCAAGCATTTATGGCAATAATAGGAATATCGAGTTGGATTATTGGTAGAATATGGGAGATACGAGCAAGATATTACATATTATTTCGATGTCATTATACTTGTTTTCGATGGTTTAACTGGATTTCTTCACAATTTCAGTTTTCCCTTCAAATTGAGGATGGTAAGATGAGTTGTGAGCCAACTGAGTACCCAGAAAATAAAATAATTTAGTCCAAAAATTTCTAGTGAAAATTGGATCTTTGTCACTTACAATAATCTTTGGTATTACATGTATTTTTTGGATTGGTTCCATGAATGATTCTGCCACAACATTTGCTTTAAAATGATGAGATAGAGAGAAAAAGCGGGCATAGTCTGTCATTCTATCTATCACTACCATAATGAAACTCTTTCCTTTAGATTTGGGTAAAAATGTGATAAAATCCATTGAAACTTCTTCCCAACATTGGCTTCGTATGGCTATTGGATGAAGGAGCCCTAGAGTCCTCATATTCTCTAATTTATTTTGTTGGCATATCACACATTCTGCCACAAAATTTTGCACATATACTTTAAGGCCATCCTAAAAAAAATATTTCTTGATCCTATGGTATGTCTTCAAGAATCATGAATCTCCTCCTATGAGAGAAGTGTATAATTCCAAAAGGACGTTTTGTTTGAGTTGATAATTCTCCCATAAGTATAATTGATCTTGATGCCATAAAAAATCATTTTTCCATATAATTCTTTCTACTGCATAGGGGTCCTTTTGTAGTTGTTGAATGATCTTGCATATCTTCTCATCTTGCTACCATTATATCCTCACTTCTTCCACCTAGTCAGATTGTGGAATGGAAATAACACATAGTAAACCATTTGTCCCTTCCTCTTTCCTTGAGAGTGCATCTGCCACATTATTTTGTTTTCCATTTTTGTAGATAATTTCAAAGTCATAACTCAACATCTTTGTGACCCATGTTTGTTGCTCTTTTGAAAATATTTTTTTCTCTAAGAAGTAATTCAAACTATCATGATCTGTTTTTACCTTGAAGTGTCTTCCTATTAGGTATGGACACTATTTATTGAATGAATTTAGTATGGCCAACAATTCTTTTTCATATATGGGTCTAAGTAATTTCTTTCCTTTAAATTCACTACTTTCAAAGGCAAGGAGCCTTCCTTCTTGCATCAAAACTACACCAATGCCATGGCCTCAGGCATCACAGTCCAAAATGAATATTTTTGTGAAGTCGGGTGTTTCCAAGATGGGAGTTGTACACATAGCCTCTTTAAGTTATTAAAAAGCTTTAGTTTCTTCTTTAGTCCAAGAAAATGCTTCTTTCTTCAATAATTTTGTTAGAGGTGTTGTTCTTTGAACATAATTCTTAACGAACTAATGGTAATATCCCATTAATCATAAGAATCCTCTAAGTTTCTTCAAGGTATTAGGGATTGGCAATGTAAAAACCCTTTTTTTTCCCCTCATGTAAATAGTATTATATGAATTGTTCATGTAAATTGATGTAAATTACAAATGACGACTGGACTGATAGGATGACATAGATTCAGAGACAGGGAGGATAAGTTGCTTGGGAATTGCTTGGGAAAATAGCCAAGCTCGTAATTTTTCATTTAAATTTCACCCATATCCATGTTGAATAAAAATCAATCTATATAGGCATTAAAAATGGCACATGGGAACCTGAGTAAAAGGATGAGCCAATATTTCTTTCATGGGATGAGTCGGCTCAATTCAACATGCAACAGAGAGTTGGATAAAAAGTAAAAAAGTAATTTGAGAGAGAATTCACAGATAATAATTGTGGGGATATAGTGTGGTATCAGAGCAAGAGATAGCCTGTAGAATAAAGAACAACAAATGCAGAAGTGCAATAGTGCGTAGAGTGCAGAACTTGGTGGTTGACGAGGATTTGCTAGGGAGAAATAACCTTTTTTTCTATGTTTCATTTTTGGGATGGTATTTCCTATGCTATGCTAAGGCTAGTGTGTGTGCCTAAGAATTAATTTTCCAGTGAGATTTTAGTGGAGTTGAATTATTCAATGTTATCCTTGGAACTAATAAACCACTAAGTGCTCACCTTAGGGCTGATAAACCACTTATGTGTTTGTTCCATAAGTGGATAAACAACTTGACAGGTTGAGGCACCCAAGTGCTAGCTGAAAGGAACTGATAAACCACTAAGTTCTCACCCTTGGGCTGATAAACCACTTATGTTCTCATTCAGTAAGTTGATAAACCACCTGGATAATGGGTTCTTAACTCCTACAATGTTATCTTACATAAAAAACAAATAAGACATGTATATAGTGTATTCATCCTCCTAGAACTGAATGACATCTCACCAAGCCTTGGGTGAATCCTTATGATTTATTTGTATTGGGGTGGATTAAAGGTCATTGTGGTGCTTGATTTTGGAGACAATTGATAAACCACTCAGGCAATGGCCTCCTCTTCTTGATTATTTGGTTGACTAGTATCAGTGTGAATATTCATGAGCAATTTACTCCTCAAAATTTGAATCTGGCTTAGGGGTGGTCAGATGCAAGAAATATTGTAGTGTAGCTAGCCTATGGTTGGGTGGAGTTGAAGTCCCTCTTCCATTTTCCAGTCATTCAACTAATAAGATAAGTTTCATACTTGTATACTTGTGCAATAAGAATAATAATTATTGTTGTTATATGATAAGGGTCTATCGACATTGTTCATGTAGGAATATGTATTCCTGTGTGTTTGAAATGATACAATTGTATGATTATCTCATGGTGTGAAGGAATTGCAGACCCCTCTAGGTGTTGACATATTTCTTGCTTTGCGGAGCTATTTACATAGTTACATATGATGGATTAAAATATTCAACTAACTATCACTATGGGTTCTTTTTTATTGTATGATATGCTATAAATATAATGTACTCTTTTTGTGCTCGAAGGCTATTGAAAATTGAGACTTGGTGTTGTGTTTAATATGATATAAATAGCTATATATCTACATATATGCCTAAAACTCCAATGTCTAGATGAGGCATTCTTTCCAGCCATGGATATTCTTTTGAATGATACTTCACTCTTGCTTCGAAAAGTCATCGTAAATCCTTACAACCTTTAAATCTAAAAGTCACAAATATTTACAACCTTTAAATCTAAAAGTCACAAATATTTAAACTTGTATTTGGGTCACACAAGCCCTCATGAGTTTAATAAAAGAACTCGATTTTTGGCACAAGGTGGTTATCTCTTAACAATGGTGATTAGTGTAATCCACAGTGCACTAAGTGTTGAGGGTTTCATCTATGGATATTGGTGCAGAGATGACAAAAGGTGTGGAGTTGACGGGAACATGGGATGGGAAAATTCACGTCACCTAATGTGGAATTTCATGTTGCGCCACACCAAGATTTACATGAGGCTTCTATGGAGATTGGTGCGGTCGATAGAAGAAACATGATGGGTATATTCCCGTAACCTGCCACCAAGTCTTCCCATCATGCCGTAGAAGTGATATAACAATTATTTCCCCAAGCATGGGCACTTTGGTATTTGTTAACGGAGTGCACTATGGAAAGCCCTTCTCATATATAAATGAGGAAGTATGAAATCACATAATGGGTTTAGCCCTATGGGTCCCATGACTTGTTGAGGTGGTAAATTCCACGTAGACCGGGTATGGCTACGTGGATGTCAGGTGGAATTTTGGATGATATGGATTAGTGACATGGAAATATTGTTGATGTGGCATGTTGTTAGCATGACATGTGGAAAGCAGAAATGGCCTTTTTTTTTATCACCAAAGGGGTCATTTTTGGATGTCATGTGGCATCTTCAGAGGAGGCCATGTGCTAAGGTGACATCATTATGGCATCAACATGAAATTGGAAAGGCATGATGTTTGTGGTTGGGCACAGACTAACAGAGTGTATGATGTAAAAAGTGGCATTGACGGACAGAGAAGTCTTTATCGCACTTTTTGTTCAGCACCAAGATTTATTGTAATGTTTCATGGAAATATGTATGTTTGAAAGAGTGCGCTAGAAGGTGAAAAATCTGTTAGAAAATACACAACAACTGAGATTGAGGACCCACTAAATTGATGTAAATTATAAATGATGACTGGACTGATAGGATGATATAGATCAGAGTCAATGAGGGGATGTTGCTTGGGGAAATAGTCAAACTCGAATTTTGCATTTAATTTTCACCCATATCCATATTGAATAAAAATAAATATATGCAGGCATTAAAAATGGTGCATGGGAACCTGAGTAAAAGGATGAGCCAATATTGCTTTCATGGGATGAGTCACCTCAAGTCAACATGCAACAAAGAGTTGGATAAAAAGGAAAAAAGGAATTTGAGAATTCGCAGATAAGAATTGCGAGGATATAGTGTGGTATAGAGTGCAGAACTTGGTGGTTGACGAGGATCTACTAGGGAGAAATAACCTTTTTTCTGTGTTTCATTTTTGGGATGGTATTTCTTATGTTATTTTAAGGCTACTGTGTGCCTAAAAATTAATTTTCGAGTGAGAGTTTAGTGGAGTTGAATCATTCAATGCTATCTTTGGAACTGATAAACCACTAAGTGCTCACCTTAGGGATGATAAACCATTTATGTGTTTGTTCCTTAAGTCGATAAACCACTTGACAAGATGAGACACCCAGGTGCTAGCTAAAAAGAACCGATAAACCACTAAGTGCTTGCCCTTGGGCTGATAAACCACTTATGTACTCATTCAGTAAGTTGATAAACCACCTGGATAATGGGTTCTTAACTCCTACAATGCTGTATTACAGAAGCAACCACTAAGACATTTATATAGTGCATACATCCTCCTGGAACTGAATGACATCTCACCAAGCCTTGGGTAAATCCTTGTGATTTATTTGTATTGGGGTGGATTAGAGGTCATTGTGGTGATTGTTGTTGGAGACAATTGATAAACCACTCAGACAGTGGACTCCTCTTCTTGATTATTTGGTTGACTAGTATCAGTGTGAATATTCATGACCAATTTACTACTCAAATTTGAATCTGGCTCAGGGGTGGTCAGACGCAAGAAATATTGTAGTGTAGCTAACCTATGGTTGGGTAGAGTTGAAGTCCCTCTTCCATTTTCCAGTCATTCAACTAATAAGATAAGTTGCTTACTTGTATTTCTATGTATACTTGTGCAATAAGAATGATAATTATTGTTGCTATATGATAAGGGTTTATTGAAATTGTGTGTTTGAAATGATACAGTTGTATGAATATCTCATGGTGTGAAGGACTTGCAGACCCCTGTAGGTGCTTATATATTTCTTGCTTTGTGGAGCTATTTACATAGTTACATATGATTGCTTAAAATATTCAACTAACTGTCACTATAGTTTTTTTTTATTGTATGATATGCTATAAATATAATGGACTCTTTGTGTGCTTGAAGGCTATTGAAAATTGAGACTTGCTGTTGTCTTTAATATGAATTAAATCATACAATAAATATAATGGACTCTTTGTGTGCTTGAAGGCTATTGAAAATTGAGACTTGCTGTTGTGTTTAATATGAATTAAATAGCTATATATCTACACATATATGCCTAAAACTCCAATGTTGGGATGAGGCATTCTTTCCAAGATGTTTCTACCAAGAGTTATTTCCATGAATATGTATATGCAGATGTAAGCATTTCTAGCAGCTACCAAAACTGCCTTCAACTATTTATTGTTTATCCCTTCATATTGAGAGAATTGCATGCCATAAATAGGATCCATTTAAACGACTAACGCCCAAACATACAAACACCAAACCTGAAAATAATATTGCCACTGGCATATGTCTATATAATGCCAACACAAGCATAATTGAATAATTGCCACACATGTTAAACCAGACAGTGTAGGTCTATATAACAATAATAAAGCACCATTCAAAAGAGACATACAGCCACAACTTTAGTAGTTTCTAATACAATTAGAGTCTGCAAGATATGAATAGATGACTAAACCAAGGCCTCCCATGCATTGGTTATCAATGTGGCTGAAGAATGCTTCCTCTGGAAACAAGAATTTGCCAAATACAGAGCTCTCCAGAGCAGGATTTGTCTCTGTCAAAAGGGTACAAGGGAATCTTCAACACCATAGTGTGCAGTGAGCAGAATCCATGTCATTTGACCAATGATCTGCCCACACTATCTGAGTTTCCTCATCAAGAACTCTCCTCTCACATTCCACTTCTCTTAGATCACTGCCAATTTCATGCTACAAGATGTCTACATACTGGATACCCAAACAATAGAGTGTACCAGAAATCAAAATACTTGCTATTATCTGGAAGCCGAAGAGCAAGAAGCAAGCACATGCTTGCAGTCATGAAAGTAAACAACAGTTTCCTGTTGCAATAAGCTTTACTAAGCATCCACAAATAATGTAGGTGTGATCAACATTAAAATGATGGATAGAGTCCCTGAACCAGACAATTTCCACAGAATGATCTTTGACATGAACCGGTAATGTAACATTCTATATCTGTACCTGGGTTTACAGACAGTGTTGTGTTCATGAGCACATTGTGATTTTCAACTGTTACTTGCCTCAATGTATAACACGCATAAATGGAAGCTCATAATGATTGCATCTTCAGATGCTGAATCTGTAGCTGCTGGGGCTACCAAGAGATGCTTTCAGCAGACTGAATCTGCTACTGCGTCATCTTTCCTTTCCATTTAAATCAAGTAATGACCAGCATCTTGCTCTCAGTGTAGAATATGCATTCCTTCCCCTATTCCTCCACATCATGCAACACAAAGTTTGTGGTAGGCACATAGCATTCCTCCTCTGAATGCCCCAACAATGACTCTAGTGTTGTGTAAACTTTCACAGATTCAGGGTCTGATCGGTCTCGTGAAAGGAATGCATAAACCTTATTATTTATCTCTATCAAGCTGCACCCTGGTGGCTTTCCCACCCCCTTTCCTTTCATATTTGCTCTAACCTTTGCTCCCTCGTCCCATCTACCAGATGCAGCGTAGATATTGGACAGTAGTACATAGCTTCCAGCTTTGTCAGGTTCCAAATAAAAAAGGTACTCTGCTGCATGTTTGCCTAGCTCAATATCGCAGTGAACTCTGCAGGCCCCCAACAAGGCTCCCCACACAGTAGCACCAGGGTCTAATGGCATTTTTTCAATAAACTCTTGTGCCTCATTTAGATGACCAGCACGACCAAGGAGGTCCACCATGCATGCATAATGCTCCATTCTGGGTGTAATTCTGTAATCTTGAATCATAGACATGAAAAAATGCCGTCCCTTATCTAACAAGCCTGCATGACTACAAGCAGATAAAATACAAACAAAGGTGATATGGTTTGGGTTCATGCCCGTTTCCTTCATTTGGGCAAAAAGTGCAAGTGCTTCCTCTCCGTGGCCATGCATTCCGTATCCAGCAATCATTGCACTCCATGAGATGACATTCCTTTTAGGCATTTGGTTAAACTGATGGCGTGCAATCTGCAAATTACCACATTTAGAATACATGTCTATGAGGGCAGTTCCCACGGCCACGTCTGATTCAAATCCAGTTTTTATTATGTAACCATGAATGCACTTACCTTGTTGCAAAGCTGCCAGATAAGAATATGCAGGAACCACACTCACCATGGTGACTGAATTCGGTTTCACATTTGCTAGCTGCATTTGTCGAAACAGAGCCAAAGCCTCAGTTGGATGTCCACCCTGGACATATCCAGCAATCATGGCACTCCATGAGACTACGTTTCTGTTAGGCATGTCATCAAATATTTGGCATGCAACTTCTGCTCTCGCACACTTAGCATACATAGCAACAAGAGAATTCCCAACAGAAACATCAGACTCGAGCCCGCATTTAAGCACATCCGCATGGATGCACATACCTTGTTTCAAAAATCGTAAATCTGCACCTGCTTGAAGCGCACTGGACATCGTAACTGAAGTAGGTATCAAACCCACTAGTCGCATTTGACTAAGGAGAGCCAAAGCCTCGCGAGCATGTCCATTTTGGGCATATCCAACAATCATTGCATTCCACGAAACCACTTCTCTTTTAGACATTTTGTTAAATAGTCGGAATGCAATATCGAGACTCCCACATTTCGCATACATGTCCAACAAAGAATTCCCCACAAAATCATCCGATTCCAAACCACACTTAACCAGGAACCCATGGATTGATATACCTTGTTGCAGAGCTGCCGATTGCGAACATGCCTGGAGCACGGATACTGTGGTTACTGCATCTGGTTCCACATCTTCTAATTGCATTTGATTAAAAAGGCAGATTGCCTCGTTGGCATCACCATACTGGGCATATCCAGCAACTATTGCATTCCATGTGACCACATTTCTTTCAGGCATTTTGTCAAATAAGTCTCGTGCAACCTCTATACTGCCGCATTTTGCATACATATCTATAAGTGCAGTAACCACGAAAACATCGGATTCAAGCCCAGTTTTGACCACATCATCATGGACCTCTTTTCCTTCTCGCAAAAATGAAAGGGAAGCGCATGCCTTAAGCACAAAGGGAAAAGTAAAATTATCCGGTTGCACACCTCTGCGCTGCATTTCATAATACAGTGCAATGGCTTCTTCAGGGAATCCTTTTTTAGCATACCCTCTGATGATGGTGTTCCATAACAAAAGATCAGGATTGCATATACTGTCAAACACTAGGCGTGCATCCTCCATATCGCCATTCATGGCATACATATTAACAAGCTTGGTGTTTAGTGAAATTGTTTGTTCAATTCCAGTTCTGAACATGTGGGCATGAACCTGTTTCAAAGATTTGAGGTTTGTACACAAATACAGAAGTGAAGACACGTTTGATTCGACAGATTTTTCCTGTTGGGATAATGCCTGCTTCAGTAATCCACCCTTGGTATTGTTGCATTGTGTTTTCCACAATGGGTTTGAGTTCAATCGAGATTTTTCCTTAAGTACAATGTTGGTACTGTAACAGATTGTAAGCGCGGCTCTGAATTGAACATCACAAACTAAGAAACACGTAAGAAAGTGTCTGTAATTACTGAATTTGTAACGATGGTCGAAACATGAAATCAGGGCGGTTGTAGATGCCATTATAAAAGCTTAAGATTGCCATTACCATGGAATATATATATTAAAGAACCTGGAAGATAATTATTTCCTGCATTCTTCCTATCTATATTGATTGAAAAGCTTGGGTTGGTCTCTGCACATGGATCTTTTCTGGAACGAGAAAGGTATGCATATATGGTGTCACCAACCTGATCGCTTACGCAACTAGTGATCAGAGTTGAACCTTCCCACCTTTCCAAATATTCCATCGCGTACTGCGATGGTTCAAATTCATTTGAATAATAATATTTATTATTATAAAATTTCAAAATAATTTTACTAATTTCAATATAATTTTACCTTTATGGGGTATTTTAACTAGTTTGTTTTATTGTCTCCAAAATCATGGAAATTTAGTTGAGATTTTAATAAAATTTGGAAGGATTTTTTTAAAATTTAGATTATAGTTATTAAATTTCAAAATTTTAGATGTTAAAAAAGGCTTTGATAGTATTGAATTCATTTTCATTATTATAAGATTTTTTAATTTTTTTTTTCATCTAGATTTCAATAATTTTTAGTGGTTTAGACAAATTTTCTACTTATGTATAATATAATAATATGATATTTATTAAATGAGCATTAAATCCATAACATAAGGTCATAGTTTTGGATAAGAATACGTAACTCATGAACTATATTCAAGATTCAAAAGTTATTAGTTATTTTAGTCTTTTTTTTGTTTTGAAAAATTCTGATAAGATTTTTAAAAATTCTAATAGAGATTTTTGTAAATCCAAGTTATAGTTATCAAACTTCAATATTTTGGGTGCCCTAATGATGTTGAATCCATTTCCATCATTAAAATATTTGAATTAAAATATGTTGAATTAGACCATTTGAACAATTCCTCCGCTCATAAACAACTTCGTTATTCTAGGCATTTAAAAACTCAAACGCTGAGTTATATTTATTCTATAGTATGGTGTATCCTACGATAATATTAAGTTTATGATATAGCTAAACCTTAAGCTTATCATATAACTAAATCTAGAGGCTTCTGCTATTGTATTGGCATGCGCATCATAGAGTGTCGATATTTAATGAAAGTTTTATGAACAAATTTTGGGCATCTTGGTTTTTATGAATGCACACTTGAACTTGAATTTTATGCATTATGAAGATTTTTAATGGTGGTAAATATGAGAATTGATATTGATATTTAATTGAATAATTTTACTTATTTATTTTTTGGTATTTTGGTTTTTATGAATGTATATTTGAATTTGAATTTTGTGTATTTGATGTATTATGAAGATTTTTAATGGTGGTAAATATGAGAAAATTTTATTTTTGAGTTTGGTGTGTTATTTTGTTATATATTTTATTTTTTATAAACACTTAAAATAATGAAAAATTATATGTATTATTGTAATGGTATTTAAAATTAATAATAATATTAAATATGATTGCATGATTTAATAACAAATTTGAAAAGCAAATCATAAGAGTCTAAACTCATGAAATGAGATTATTTCTAGTTTTTTATATTCATATATTATATCTCTTAAAAGTAATTAATATGTTGATTCATAGTTAATTTATTGATATGGTGATGTTATGTGTTTCATGTCCTCTCCATTATTACCATAAATACTTAATGATAAAAAAATAATAATTAATTATTGAATGGAAATATCTCAACAATCCTCTTATCTTATTATAAAGATAGTACATAGTTTTTATTTATTTCATGCAAAACAATGTTAATGATTTTTTTGGGCTAAATTTCTTTTTATTAAGCTCAATGCAATTTTTTAACTTGGTTGTTCTTGATTAAGTTTAGATAGTAAACTGCACAAAATGGATTTTTTTAACATTATAAGACTCGAAATTAAAGTTATAAGGTGAGAATTGTGATTCCATTGATCCAATTTTCTGCGTCATCGAATTCTCACTACTTTAATCATTCTCTTTTCCTAGTTCTATGCATGTTTACCAATCACACTAGAATTCACGTTCTTCTTGTTGTTTTTAGCAAGTGCGATAACACTTTAAGTGTCAAATATTTTGAGAATGCCTCATAGAGCTCTCTTCGGCTTTGCATCATTATGAACCAAGATCAATGAGACACATCCTTTACAACCTTAAAACTTGGAGCAACATAAATTTTTATGCCAATATGAGATTCTTAAGAGTTATGGAGAAGGTAACATAATTCTTCTTATCATTAGATCTACCATTATAGATTGCTCTAACATCCACTTGTCATGCATTTTTGCATGATTTGAGAGATAAAGTGAATAGCTAATATAATCAATATCCTCAATAAGAATAATGTACTTGGTGATTTTGATGAGTAGTTCCATTTAGCTTTGTGTTTTTATGGATATTAAGATGATTCAAACCATAGATTCCTTATCCTATCTAATATGTAATGGATGAAATTATTCTAGTTATGCATGTCCCAAAAACCCCCATATGACATGTAGGATCTCTTCATGGTTTTTATAGTGTTTTGATGGAATTATGACCCTTCAACAAATTCCCCAGAGTCGATTGTAAATTCTTATTTTCTAATGAGATATGTATTGAACATGGCTCCCATGGTTAACTCAAGATGTGAATTCAATACGTAATACTCAAGTACCATATGAACACACAAAATGAATGTTTTTTTATATAGATGTCCACAAAAAAGTTTGATTATAACCTTCTATCTAAATCATTATTGTGTATCATTTTAAACATGTTTAACATTTTATCTATTGTGGCTTAGTGTCTATGATTTTTTTTAAAATCTTCACTGTTTATATAAACCATCAAAAGTTGCATTTCAAATTACAAAGTATGCTTAGTATTTATTTTTATTGAAGTTACAATTGATCTATTTGGTGGTTCATTAACTTTTAACATTTCAAAAAATTAGAAGGATAATATCATATTTATATATTTTTCTAATGTGTACATAGTTTACTTACGTGAATTCAAATATATTTATTTCACAATATTTCATTAGAGAATGATTTGATGAAAATATGTGATTCAACTTGAAATTAAAAATAATCTTTCAAATATGAACCCATCCCAACCACTAATTTATTTTTATTTTTATTTTTTATGATTATTAGTTTTTTTATTCATGATTTTTATTAATTTAATTATTCTCTTTCAAGTTTTGAGTAATTTTTATTAGTATCCAAAATACTGTTAAAAATCATCTTAATTTTAGGGCTAGTTATTTTCTTCTTTTAAATGTTAGGTGATGTTTATTAGTATTTCAATTAATGTGATGAAGCTTATCAATTTTCGTATTAATTAGTTTGTGGTTGTACATTAAGTCATTTACCAAATCTTCATGTTATTTAGTTTGTGTTAGTACATTAGTGTATATCCATCTTCACTTTAGATATATCATATATAGAGGATGATCAAATCCTTTGAGATCGAAATTCCAAATATATATATATATACTTTCAATTGTAATGGTTAGAAGACATTATAAAAACATAGGCTTAAAATGAGCTCAACATGTCACTTACACGAATTATACTTAAGTTAGAAGAATTACTTAAAATATATATCAAAATATTTCATGTTGTATTATTATTGTAATGGTTAGAAGACATTATAAAAACATAGGCTTAAAATGAGCTCAACATGTCACTTACACGAATTATACTTAAGTTAGAAGAATTACTTAAAATATATATTAAAATATTTCATGTTGTATTATTATTATTTTAAAATACCATTTATTCTCTTCATATTAAGTATAGAAGAAATTACACATATTCTCAAAAAGAGATGTACAAAACACACACACACACACACACACATATCCACACACACCCCCCACATACATATAATGTAAAAATACAAATATTTCACTTAAAAGGATGTTGGCATTGGTGTCGTATCACACACCAACTAGAGTGATAGACTATGTATATGTTGCTTATATCAATATATACAATGTTTTTATTTGGAAAAAAAATATTAAAAAAAATACTTAAAAATGATATTAAAATATTTTACTTAAAATTAATATTGATTTTTTTTTTTTTTTTTAATATTTTTTTAAGTGCTACATGTCAACTTCATTGAGCATGGGAGAAATTAAACATGATCCCCTATTAGAATGTATAAAGTGCATCTTGAGGCAAATAAGCCTCTCACTTTTAATGATTGAAAATCTGATCTCTAAGAAGAAGAGAAGATTAAATTATTTAAAAACATATATTTTCTCTTAAAATAATCCATATTCAAAATTGAGTAAATTTTAAGTGATTTTCATGAATAGTTAAAGTAATGCTAAAAAAGATTCTCAATTTTCATGTTGATTAGTTTATTTTCCTCTTTACATCTTGAATGATGTTTACTAGTGTTTAAACTAAAGTTAAATGGTTTATTGATTTTCATATCGATTAGTTTTTTTTTTGTATAACAAGTTCCTTATCCAATCTTCATGTTGATTAGTTTGCTCTAGTATATGAAGTATATTACTTTTAAATGGTGGAAGTCAAACATCAAAGTAGATGATAGCATTAGATCACTTAAGAATATGTGTTTTCTCCTCAAAGGTCAGAAATTCAAATCCAAAGGATATATACAATGTTGTAAAGTTAAACAATGAAATCGATGTGTGGAGGGGATCCTCTATTCCGCAAAAACGGGGATCTTATACATCTGAATTTGGTCTCTAATTATGCCATGACCTTAAAATTAGATTATCATTATTTTTATTTTAATATTTTTAATTATAAAAGTCTTCTTAGTCTCTCATATTTTTCTCCTAAGTTTTCCAAACATGTAAGAACTAAACATTCACAACATTTAAGCTCACCTAAAAAATTTACATTTTTACTAGAACCAACACTCTACTTTTTTACAGTGATTCACAAGATTCAATAAGCTTTCCAACCTCCATTAATTTTGATGTCCACACTATAGTTTTAATTAAGTTTGTGATAAATATCAATTCCAAGATATTTGTATGAAAAAAATATCCAAGATATTATTGTTATACACCACAATAAAAAGATAAGTGACTTGTTTAAATTTGATTATTATAAAATTTTCCTTAGTAGTATTTATTAACGTTCCAAATCTAACCAAAAAAATGATTGAAAATGTTAAGAAATTACTTCTCAAACTTAAAAAATTTCCTTTTCAAAAATATCATTAACAATTATACTCACAATTAAAATTGAACTAAACTCAACAATATTATCATAAATACAATAAAACTGAAATAAAAGATATGGCCTCTCTTACTCTTACTCTCCCCCATTGATAAAGCATTTAAACTCATTATTAATATGTTTCTCGTAAGAAAATGGCTTAGAATATGAATGATGTGAAAATAGATCTAACTAGCAATTGCACCTAATGTTGCAAAGGAAACGCCGTAAGGAAGAAGCTAGAAAGAAATCAATTGTAATTAATTTGATGTTAAACAAAGAAATTAAGATATTGATTGTCAAAAATAGATATAAAGGAATTAAGATACAGATAGCCAAAACAACAAAAACTAATGATGTTTAAAAAAACATTGGAGGGATAGAAACTATAGAAAAACCAAAATAAAATATTCTACAAGAGAGAATGGAATTGATGTAGTTGTGGGTCAAATATAAGAGAATATCTAACATATATAAGAATGAAAAGGGCCCAAAAATGACAAAATATAGTTGTCACAGGTGGACAGTAAGGATGCCTATGTAAATGGTATCTATGTAAACTTACCATTAATGATAGTTGGCCCTGCATTGGAAAAATATTCTAACACTCCCCCTTAAGTGAAATGTAAGAGTAAATAAAGAAGGTAAAATGGGTCTCCAAAGTCAAATTCTCATAGAAAATGAGAAAAACCTGTAGGAAAAAGCTCCTCCCTGAAAGAGAGAAAGCAACATAAACAAAAATGAAGGTAGGAAGACTTAACATGACCCCCAAGCACAACTTCTTTTACCCCAAGCATTGATTGTAACTGGAGAAAAGTAGGTGATTCCACAGGTTTAGTGCAGATGTTTACAAGTTGTTGTTCAATAGTTAAATACTCCAAGTTGTGAATACCATCTTCGAGGAGTTGTCAAATGAAGTGCATATCAATCTCAATGCTTTTCATCCTTTGATGCTCCATTGGATTGTGAGAAATGTGTATGGAACCTTGATTATCACAACATAGGGTAGTAGTTTGATCTTGTTTAATATCAAACTCTGTCATTAGTTGTCAAAGCCAAAGAACTCCCTAACTAGGAAGAACTACAGCATGAAACTCAACCTCTATAGAAGATAATGCAATCATTGATTGCTTCTTGCAAGACCAGGAAATAGGAGTAGAACGAAGGTGATATAAAGCTGAATGTGGAATTTTGATCATCAATTGAACCAAATCCATCAAATTTTGTGAAACCTACAAGCTGATATAGTGAGAAGCACCAAAGGTTTATTGAATGCCAAAATTGGTGGTAGCCTGAATAGACCTCATAATTCTCTTTGCTGCCTTCCCATGATTCTCATCAAGATCTTGATAGTATTGAGAGACAAGGCCAACTACCAAAGAAATGTCAGGATGTGTATCAATCAAATATAATAGACTCCTGGCTGATTTTCGACAAAAAAGGAAGAAGGATTAACACAAAATGAAGATAAAATTGTGGAATGAGTAACACTTGGCTAAAATGGAGTATGTGAAGACTTATAATCAGCCATGCCAAAGGCTAAAGTAAATCAAGTGCGTACTTCTCTTAAAAAATGGAGGTCCTTTATGAAGATTGACGAATTTGCGGACCAAGAAAATAATGCAAAAGACCTAGATATGTCATGTCAAACTACTACATCAATGCTTGTTAAAAACTTTGAATCATTGCTGAACTCCTTGTGTGAAACAAATCATCCACATAAAGAGCTTGGATGAAGAGATCAATTCTTACCTTTGAGTGTAAACTGTAGGATTAAAATGAATGCAATTGAGATTTTCAGAGTTTATTTGTAGATTTTCCAGTAGTTAATGACTCTGGATATGTAGTGAAGATTCAAAGAAAAACCAAAGAAAAATAAACTCTTTTTTTGCGTGTGCCATCCCAATCATTGATTAATTCTTGCAAGACCAGGCAATAGGAGTAGAACGAAGGTGATACAAAGCTGAATGTGAAATTTTGATCATCAGTTGAAACAACTCAATCAAATTTAGTGAAACCTACAAGCTGAGACAGTAAGAAGCACCAAATGTGTATTGAATGCCAAAATTGGTGGTAGCTTGAATGTACCTCATAATTCTATTTGTTGCCTTCCAATGATTCTCATCAAGATCTTGACAATATTGAGAGACAAGGCCAACTACGAAACAAATGCCAGGATGTGTATGAATCAAATACAATAGACTCCTAGTTGATTTTCGACAAAAAAAGGATTAACACACTGTGAAGATCAAATTGTGGAAAGATTAACACTTGGCTGAAATGGAGTAGGTGCAGACTTACAATCAGCCATGCCAAAGGCTAAAGTAAATGAAGTGCATACTTCTATTAGAAAATGGAGGTCCTTTCTGAAGATTGACGAATTTGCGGACCAAGAAAATAATGAAAAAGACCTAGATATGTCATGTCAAACTACTACGTCAATGCTTGTTAAAAACTCTGAATCATTGCTGAACTCCTTGTGTGAACCAGATCATCCACATAAAGTGCTTGGATGAAGAGATCAATGTCTTACCTTTGAGTGTAAACCGTAGGATTAAAATGAATGCAATTGAGATTTTTAGATTTTATCTGCAGATTTTCCAGTAGTTAATGACTTTGGATATGTAGTGAAGAGTTTCAAAGAAAAACCAAAGAAAAATAAACTCTTTTTTGCATGTGGCATCCTATATTTTGAATCCTAATTCGGATGAAGAGAGACCTGGTAGGGTCTAATCAATGTTTATGGCAGCTCTGCTCAGCCATCAAGTGATGAAGTCGAATTACAAACTTATAATTTCCCTGTAGATTTTTTAAGAGAAAATCTATTATGATTTTCATGCTTAGTTGTCGTTAAATAAGCTGGTCTATTTATCTTCAATGTTTCATAGCCTTCCCTGATTGATTGCTTCTTGCAAGACCAGGCAATAGGAGTAGAACCAAGGTGATACAAAGCTAAATGTGGAATTTTGATCATAAGGGATTATGGCCTTTATGCATGTTAAGGAAAATATTGGACAACATGATGAAGTCTGCAAGGATAGAGCTGGAATGAAGAAAAGAGAAATGTTGTCAAATAGTGTTATGAATATGGTGCATAAAATTCGGTTTCCCCAAAGGCCAATATAACTAATTTAAAATGAATTTGTTTGGTCACTGTTGAATTTTGATAACGGGAAACAACGCTCATCTTTTGGATACGCCAGAAGAATTTGATATCTCTCCTCTTATTAATAGTGTTGATATTTATGATTACACATGGAAAAAGAACGTGGATCAGAGTGAACATGTATCAATGGGTGAAGGGTTTTCCTAAAAATCCATTTGAAAGAGATGGGAGAGTTCTGGAGATGGAGGGGACAACAGAACTATATTAGGCCACAACCATAAGTAACAGTGGTAAAAAAATAACAACAAAAGAACAGTTTTGCATCACAGGATTTCAGAAGGAAATCTAATAATTTATTTATTAAATGAGAGTTTCAGAGATCAAAGTCATCTTGCACCCTAGAATTGGCAGCAAGGATTTTATACTTTGTTCTTATTCTTCTTGGCTCTGTCCTGCAAATTGCAATGGCAACAACCCTCACTCCATGCATAGAAGAAGTGCCTTTAATGAGTGGGGCCAAGGGTGAGGAAGCTCACCACTTATATAAGGAATAGGATGGAAGCCATAGATTATTATGTTTATGTTATGATATTTTGATTTTATGGTTTGTTTAGACTTGTGGCTCTCTTCAACTGTTTAGCTAAGATTGCAGTGTTGTTTAGCATAGGGTGTTCCCGAGTAGGAATCTCACCTCTATCCTTTGGGAACTTCTAGTGTCCACTCAGGAAGAGTATTGCACTATATTTACACATTCGGGCATCAGACCAATCTCTACCTTTATTCTACAATGCAGTTTCTATTGAGAATTGTGCTGAGTTGCAGGGTGCAACAATGGAGAATACATTTGGGTGATTTCTGATTTTTTTTTTTTTTTTTCAGTGGAGGAAGGTTTCCTTACATTGGGAGGCTAGTGAAGAAGGCCCTTGAGCCTTATTGCATCATTTTTCATCAGGCCACTTTATTATTTTCCCCTACAACACAGTTTCTGTCTTGGACTGTGTTATTTTAGGGAGGATTTGCAGGGGTGGTTTCAATACACCATTTGGAGAGGAGGTTTTATAGTGAAGGGATCAAACTTTCATCTAGAGAGTCTATGGTAGGTGGCTACATTTTTTTGTCATATCAGATCAGCCACATCTTTCCAGCTGTATTATTGCATTGAATCTTCATCCCTAGGGCTTGGGTTCCTATCTTGTATATTGGTGTATTTCTGAAAACCCTCTTGGGTTCTTTGTTGGAGGTTGTATAGAGCCTTGATCTTCATTTGTTGTATATTTTGAGGCATATATCAGGAATTTATCTTTTGTGTACTTATTTTCTCTAGTAATGCTCTTACTGTGCTGTAGTAGTGTCTCCGACATTTTGATATAGTAGAAGCACCTATTTCTTGAGGGTTTTATCTATTGGAAGCTTATTGATTCATGTTGTATGGTTTATGCCCTATTATTTTTTACTATTTTGTTGTTGTTATGATTGATGGAAAGCCTCCATATTGGTCTCATATTTTGATTTGATGTTTACATTGTTTTTTCAAGAATTTTGTTCTATATTCCTACTTTTCCCATTTGGGAATATTACAGTTGTATCAGAGCATAATATTGGCTTCGCCTGTGCATCTTAAGCCTGTTGGAAATACTGAAAAAGGGGTGGGGGGGTGAATCAGTATTCCTTTCAATTAGAGCATTAGTTAATCTTCAATTATTATCAGTGTTTGTACAATGATAGCATCAAACAAGAGGAACACAAATGCAAGCATTTTTTAAGGTGGAAACCCACTCCAGGACAAAAACCACCTAATGCTTTTCTAATAATTCTTTAATATTCAACTCCAATTGAAAATAAAGCTCCAAATTCCTAGAATCTAGAAAAGCATTCTTCTTTAGCTCCCATTGGATGGACGCTCCAACGCTCGAGATTCTTCAGTAGTCAACTGAACGGATGCCCTAACACCCAATGAGCTACAACACACCCTAGCACCACCCTACCACCCTATAGAAGAATAAAAGAAGAACGGACTCCCGTACCAGGGAAAATGGTCCACTTTACAATGATATAGAATGATGTAGAAGAAGAAGATATACTAGACCATAACCCCAACTTTTACACAACCACCTAATGATGATCCTAGACCTCCCAACACTGCCTCTTCAACCCTTGGTAGATAGATACTAGTACAATTTGTACAATAATGTATTTATAATGAATAAGTACAATGATACCTTAACAATGATTGTATGCAGTGTTGCTCACTTGAAGACTTCATATGATGAACTTCTTGCTGCTGTTATGCACCTTAGTTGCTGCTCTTGTCATGATATCCTTTGCTGCACCTTGCTTTGCTTTGCTACCGTAGAAAGTCTGGTCCTTTTCAACCCTTGACAACACATGATCTAGGTTTTTTCTTGCCTTCTAGGAGCTTGATATTGAATCTGGTGTATCTCTGTTATTTCAGATTATCAATATCTGATTTCAGTCCTGTAGTAGTCCTCTGAGTCGTATTTCCAATGCCACAGGCCTGACCCAATTTGGATACTTCAAGAGAGAGTTATACCCAATATCTCACAATGCCCTAATTATAGACTGTTTCAGAAGAGCTCACTTGTACGACATGCCACGTGTCACTTTTTCTTAATTTGGCTCTGAAATTTATAGGGAGAAAAGTACAGAATATGCACTATCTGCCACTTTTTACAGAATTCCAATCCGATACTCAGAGAGATAGTTATGACGAATTTACCAAGGTCACTTCTTTGAGATGAATTTCAGGAGCTTGCAAAAACCTTGACTTCCACAGATCATATCTCCAAAAATATTGTGCACCTTAATCTGAAATTTTTACTGCAGCTTCCTCAGGATTTCGGCTTCGCCTCATAAACATTTCAGCTTCTCAGCCTTCGTAGAAAACACGTTAGAGCGAAAATTCCATGATGACCTATTTCAGATGGCTGAATCCCTTGCATAAGGAGCAAATGAAGATCATAATTTATATGAATGCTTAAGTTGAGAGGGGCTTCAACAAGTGAATGTGGGAGGGATTTTAGGAGCTTAAAAAATATTAATTATGAATTTTCAATGACCCATGCCCCAACCCCATGGGGTTTTAGCCCACTAATTGGGGGTACAAATTTCAAACATGAATATATCTCAAACCGTGAAGAATTACATGGCGTGCCATATATCAACGGAAACATCTCGACAAGTAGAAACCATCAAAAGCATTATTGAACCAGAATATATTAATTTGGTAGGGAAAAATTCCCATGCAATATTGGGTTAGCCCCTGGTGCTGCTTGGGTTGACATCAATGACAACCACTGATCAACAATATCCCCCTTTGGCATTGATGGCAACAAAAGTACTCCCCCTACAATCATGACACCTCTTCCTAAAACATTCTCTCCCCGTTTGACATCAATGGCAAAGGGTAACTCCCCCTGAAACACAACCATCCTATGGACCTGTACACACTTCCACTCGCATTGACACACAATCGTCTTGCAGACCTGTACACACTTCCACTCCCCCTTTATATTCTGAAAAAAAGAAAATCTAATGAGAACTTGGGAGAATCCCAAGCTTCTGGTGAAGATATTCCAATGCTAGTGAATATTTAATATGTGATTCTTTTGGTGCTGCTTGGAATCTTGCTACTTGTCCAACTGCTTGCATAACATCTATTCGGGAGGTTGTTACATATAGAAGACTACTAATCATAGATATGTACAACCTTTGATCCACATCCTTAGATGAGTCGTCTATTGTCAATTTGCAACCTGTTACCATTGGAGTAAGAATGGGTTTGCAATCTTCCATTTTAAATTTTTTGAGAATTTCCTTGATGTACTTGGCTTGACATATAAATATTCCTTTCTCTTGTTGAGATATTTGAAGCCCTAAAAAGTATGTCAGCCCACCAAGTAAAGACATCTCGAAATCACTTTGCACCTTTGTAGCAAACTTCTTACTTAGTCGATCATCATTGCTACCAATTATTGTATCATACTCTTTAGCTATTAGACATGCTTTAGTTGCTTCATCCAAAAGATATATGTCGTTTGGAGCTCAACTTGCTGTGGCCACAATTTCACCATACATGCCTTTACTGATTTCAAATTTTATGGAGTTGAATAGTATTGTGTGTCCTTGATCACACATTTTTCCAACACTGAGCAGATTATGATTCATGTTTTCAACCAATAGAACATTCTTGGCTAGAGAATCTTTGCTTCCGAGAGTGACAGTACTTGATCCTATAACATTTGAAGATCCATCATTTCCAAAGGACACGGTTCCGTCCTTCTTCTCTTTCAGAGATACAAATTTATTTCTATCTCCAGTCATATGCGTTGAGCAACTGCTATCAACATACCACACATCTTTGTTCTTTTGAGCCTTGAAATCGAGAGCACAATTATCATTCTTCTTCTTCTTCCATGTTCGTTAGTTCTGTGGCTACGAAGATTCTTCTGGAGGATTTTCAAGTCTGCAGTCTTTGGCTATGTGTCCAAAGTTTCAACATTTGTAACATTTAATATTATTTCTTAAATGTTCAAATCTATTGATGTTTCGCTGAGCCCTGGGAGGTTCATATTTGACAGATCTCCTGGAATTGTATTCGTTCCTAGGGTACGTACGACATTCTACAGCTTTATGACCAAATTTTCCACATGAATAACAGTAGCCATAAAAAATATGTTGGTACCTGGATGGAATTTTTCAGCGAGGAATTGTCTTTCAAGGCTGTTCTTACGAATCTTGTCCAATGAAGTCTACATGCATTTCAGATCTCATAGGTTCATTGTATTTTGTTGTAGAAGGTCCTGCTTCTTCTTCTTTGTAACCGATGCCAGTTTTGTTGTTGTAAGATCGTTGATTGTTGATGAGTTCTTCCAATGCCCTTGAGCTGTTGGCATAGTTTTGGATAGTTTTTCCTTTCTTCACTTCCTCACGCAGTGAGACTACTTCGGCTTATAATTCTTCCCTTTCTTGGTTGCTTTCTTCCAACTTCTTTTGAAGTGACTCTTCAATGCATTTGTGTTCTTTAACTTTAATTTTGAGACCTTGAACTTGTTCTTCAAGAGTTTTGGAACGGAAATTATCCACCTTGAGATATTTTATAAGCTTGATTGCTTCCTCATAAAATTCTTCTATGGTCCATCCTTCTTCTTCGTTGTTTGATACCTCTTGTTTATTGTGCTTGGGTTTTTTGTGCTTGTCCATAAACAATACTCTCTCATTGGCTTCTTCTTCACTGTCATTGTCTTCATCGGATGATGAGCTATCTTCTTTAGAGAGAAATTTCCTTTTGGATCCTTGCTTGTTGAATTTCTTAAAGCCTTTCTTTCCTTTTGAGTTGCCATTACTTCTGTTTGGAAATTTTGTTGCAAAATTCCGAACCTCATTACTGTTGAAACATATCAATGGAAGTTTACCTTTGAATTTTCCCTTACCAATTTTTAGTTTTCTCATGAAGTAAGCATATTCTTCATCTGAAAGACCTTCTTCATCATCTCCCTTTTATTCACACTTGCAGGTGCATGTGTTTTCAATTGAAGGTTGTTTATCCTTATTGGTTTTCTTAGATGCAATGAACGTAGTTTCTAGATGCGAAGTACCCTCTTCTTCATCAAGTCTCATTTCATATGTTATGAGAACTCCATGTAATTCCTCTTTGTTGAGTTTGTCCAGATTTGCACTGTATTCTAAGACCAATACCTTTGGGTTGAATCTCCTTGGTAACGTTGTAAGAATCTTTCGTATAATAGTCTTCTCATCAACTGGATCTCCCAATCCTTCCAGAGTATTGGTTATTTCATCAACGTATTGGAAGTATGCAGCAATGTTGCAATCTTCTTTCATTCTGAGTTGCTCAAATTTTTCTCTATAGATTTGAAGCTTTGCTTCTTTGACATTTGAGTCACCTGCATATATATTCTCAAGCTTGTCCCATACATTTTTGGTAGTTTTACAACCCAACACCTTATGATAAGAAGATTCAATAAGTCCACTGATAATAATATTCTTTTCTTTTTCATCATTTACCAAATTCTTCTTACCTTGTTCATCCGTAGTTGATGTAAATCCATTTTGAATAGTGTCCCATACTTCGTAACCTTGCGCCAAGAGATAGACCTCCATTCTTCCTTTCCAGAGTGCATAATTATTTTCATTGAATAGAGGTACACTATTATTGGTATGCTCTATGACCTCCTTACAGCTGTTAAACTGCTATTGAAGGAACCAAGCTCTGATACCAATTGTTGGAAATACTGAGGGGGGGGGGGGTGAATTAGTATTCTTTCAATTAGAGCATTAGTTAATCTTCAATTATAATCAGTGTTTGTACAATGATAGCATCAAACAAGAGGAAAACAAATGCAAACAAATTTTAATGTGGAAACCCACTCCGGGACAAAAACCACCTAATGCTTTTCTAATAATTCTTTAATATTCAACTCCAATTGAAAATAAAGCTCCAAATTCCTAGTATCTAGAAAACCATTCTTCTAAAGCTCCCACTGGACGGACGCTCCAACGCCTGAGATTCTTCAGTAGTAAACTAAACGGATGCCCCAACACCCAATGAGCTACAACACACCCTAGCACCACCCTACCACCCTATAGAAGAAAAAAAGAAGAATGGACTCCCGTATCAGGGAAAATGGTCCACTTTACAATGATATAGAATGATGTATAAGAAGAAGATATAATAGATCATAACCCCAAATTTGACACAACCACATAATGATGATCCTAGACCTCCCAACACTGCCTCTTCAACCCTTGTTAGATAGATACTAGTACAATTTGTACAATAATGTATTTACAATGACTAAGTACAATGATACCTTTACAATGATTGTATGCAGTGCTGCCCACTTGAAGACTTCATATGATGAAATTCTTGCTGCTGTTATGCACCTTAGTTTCTGCTCTTTTCATGCTATCCTCTGCTGCACCTTGCTTTGCTTTGCTACCGTAGAAATTCTGGTCCTTTGCAACCCTTGGCAACACATGATCTAGGTTTTTCTTGCCTTCTAGGAGCTCAATATTGAATCTGGTGTATCTCTGTTATTTTATATCATCAATATCTAATTTTAGTCCTGTAGTAGTCCTCTGAGTCATCTTTCCAATGCCACAGGTCTGACCCAATTTGGATACTTCAAGAGAGAGTTATACCCAATCTCTCACAATGCCCTAATTATGGACTGTTTCAGCATATCACACTTGTACGACATGCCACGTGTCACTGTTTCTTCATTTGGCTCTAAAATTGATAGAAAAAAAATCAAAGACTATGCACTATCCACCAATTTTTACAAAATTTCAATCCGATACTCAGAGAGAGAGTTATGACGAATTTACCAAGGTCACTTCTTTGAGATGAATTTCAGGATCCTGCAAAAACCCTGACTTCCACAGATCATATCTCCAAAAATATTGCGCACCTTGATCTGAAATTTTTACTGCAACTTCCTCAGGATTTCAGATTCGCCTCATAAAAATTTCATCTTCTGAACCTTAGTAGAAAAATATTTAGAGTGAAAATTCCACGATGACCTGTTTCAGATGGTTGAATCCCTTGCATAAGGAGGAAATGAAGATCACAATTTATATGAATGCTTAAGTTGAGAGGGGCTTCAAAAAGTGAACATGGGAGAGATTTTAGGAGATTAAAAAAATATTAATTATGACTTTTCAATGACCCATGCCCCAACCCCATGGGGTTTTAGCCCACTAACTAGGGGTACAAACTTCAAACATGAATATCTCTCAAACCGTGAAGAATTACATGGCGTGCCATATATCAACGGAAACATCTCAACAAGTAGAAACCATAAAAAGAATGATTGACCCAGAATATATTTCTTTGGTAGGGAAAAATTCCCATGCAATATTGGGTTAGCCCCTGGTGCTACTTGGGTTGACATCAATGACAACCGCTGATCAACAAAGCCAATATGTCATCAGAAGAAGGAGATTATCTCACAGATATAGAGAAGAGGCATCTCAAAATAAACCGGAAGTATGATTATACAGATGATAGAGAAGACAAGGGTAAAACCCCTTTCTCAGGAGGAGATGAGGAGAAGGAGTTCCCTAAGCTTATTCTTCGAACTATGCAAGACATTGGAAGAGAAATAAAGGAGATGAGGATGGATAGACACAAAGAATCCCTTAAAGGTTTCTACATGGAGAAGGCTCACATTTCTCATCACTGGAGTGATCAACTAGTGAAGCAACAGGTTTCCCAATTCTCTATAATGCCTACATTCCTAGTAGTGGGAAATGGAGGGTTTCAAGAACAAGAAAATCTTGAAGACTATTTCATCGAATATGAGTCTCAATCTCAGAGATTCAAGGATCATTTGAGTTTTCAAGAATTTTGTTAGATCAAGGACACTAGGAGACCCCAACATCACAATAGAGGGGGAGGATTCATACAGAAACATGATCTATGCCATACTATGGGAAAATTTTTCTTACCCAACTTTGATGGGCCATATAAATGCACTGCCAAATCATGGGTAGAGAAGCTATACATCTACTTCTAGCTGAACCAAGTACTAGAGATGGAGGCCATCAAGATAGCCGCGCTGCACCTTGAGGGTGAGGCACGTGATTGGTGGTTTCATGGCTTGTCTACGTAGGGTCATGCCAATGTTACTACATATTCAGATTTCACAAGGAGGTTGGTGGAGAGGTTTGATCGAAGAGACCCAGAGGAACATTTCATGGGGCTAGCAAAGCTCAAATAATCAAGTAATCCAGAAACTTATATTTCTGAATTTCTAAAACTTTCTGTTATGGTTCCTGATTTATTTGCAGCAAGGAGGGTCTATATGTTTATTGATGGGTTAGAATAACCTTTTCATGGGTTGGTTAATTCTACCAAGCCCACTACCCTTCAAGATGCCATTGAAATGGCTAGATATTTACAAGATGCCTTGCCAAAAGCAAAGGAAACATTTCAGCAAAAGCCCAATTTTCCATCAAAGGGAAGAGATGAGAAGGCTCCTTTTTCAAAAGAGAGCCAAAAAAAAGTACCACTTAGTGATGATGTCTGAAG
The DNA here is from genome assembly GCA_034641835.2 of Pinus albicaulis. Classification (NCBI taxonomy): domain Eukaryota; kingdom Viridiplantae; phylum Streptophyta; class Pinopsida; order Pinales; family Pinaceae; genus Pinus; species Pinus albicaulis. The sequence continues at coordinate 162,808,016 of CM076575.1, read as the reverse complement.
AGATTTGAGGAGAAGGAAGCTTTGCTTCACATGCCAAGAATCATGGGCACCCAGACATAAATGTGTAGCAGGAAAGAAAAACTATATAGAGGTCTTGTTAGATGATGAGGAGGAAGAAGAAGAAGAAACAAAAGGAGGTCACAGCGCTGGAATAGTAGGATATGATCCACCACCACTAGGAGGTGATAAAGGAGCAACTAATCCAATTGGAGGGACTCTTGCATAATTGAGAGTAGTACCCAAATATCAGAAAACTTCCACACAGAAAGCAGAGTTGGATTTGTGCAGTGGAATCAAGGACATGATAGTCCCATATTTTATGCACATAACTTTGGCCCATGAGACATTACTATCTTGTGGAAAATCACCTAGGAGGCCACTTAATCAGGAGTTGGTGAGAAATGTCTCACATCATGTTGCAACACTCATAGTTCCAAGAGGAGTGGGAACATTAGGAGGTCATTGTACAATAGAGATAGTCTTGGGTAGACTCAAGGAGGAGGGAGAAATTCTCCCACTATCATCATTACCCACTCTCACACCACATCTTGTGCTGAGAGAGGATGCTACAGGGATGGAGGATGGCACCATCGTGGTGCAAGGAGACTATTCCTTGACTTTGGAGGCTCAGAAGATGTTCTCACTTGGGGAAAAATCTTCCACACATGGTGTATGATGGTGGCCACTCATGCATGCTTTGGCCAAACTCAGGAAGTTTTGGATAGGTGATAGATTCCCATGGAAGACTAACCTCCAAAAGCTTCAAAATTTACTTGAGCATGAGCAGCTACAAGAGGAGCAACAGAGAAGGGATATCAAGCTCCCAGTATGTGACTTTGGCATAGGAGATGTAAAAGAAGGGAGCAACCACATGAAAAATTCTTTATATGATAGATCATCAACGCTGTCACTTTGGAGGATAGATCCATATTGGAAATCCCAGCTGTTGGTGGATTATTCCAAGGATATTTTTACATTTATGATACTTGATGACCAGCTACAAGAGGAGGGGTATTCAGTTAGAGATGAGGTCATCTACTATCATGGTAGGATATTCTTATCTAGAGCATCCAATCTCAAGGAGAAGTTACTACAAACAGCACATGAGTATTTTCTTTTCAGCCACACTTATTCCATGAGGTCATGCCACACTATCATGGAGGGGTTTACTTCGGAAGGATTTGAAGAGGAGATATATCAACATTTGAGGAGATGCATGGACCATGTGAAGATGGAGGAGATACATAACTCTTTGGAGGAGTTATCACAACCACCTCTTTCCTCTTTGGGAATGAGAGGGGATCTATATATGAGCCACTCCATTTGTATGAGCAGGGTTTATGGTAAGTATCATGTTTATGTGCATAATGATTTACTTGATGATAATTTGCATTCCTTTACCATATATGTGCAGGCCATTTCTCCAAGAAGGATCATTATTCCTTATAAAATTCATGGCCAAATAGGGGCCTTAAACATTTTTGAGCATGGCCACTCCCTAGGAGGATATAGGGAGATGATTTACCATTCAGGGTGAACTCCAAAGGCACCAAAAATTTCTCAGCTTCTCAAAACATGTGAGAATAAAATGGAAGCAAGTAAGTAGTGGGGAAACCACTTACCATATCATTATCTGATGCAGTCAGGATATATACTGTTTTGGTTCCACATGTGGGACTATGATCCACCTCTATTTTTGCATATGGCTGTTTATGTGCACTTGGTTTTGATCCCATATATTGATGATGTCCTTATTCATTTTATGGGAATGATTGGAGGAATGATGGAAGGATTGGATGTGCCCTTTGGGAGAGAGACTCTTCATGTTTCTTATGCTACATTTTTCATGGACAACATTGGGAAAACCATGATTGCTTCATTGGATCTTTTACTTCCTTGTGGGATGAGTCATTTGCATCTTTTGAGAACTTGGGAGGAGCATGTCATGGAGGGATTTATTGGGAGACACTTGCATTATGAGGAGAACTTATCACATGGTGGTGTTTCCAATGGAGGAGGAGAAGAGTTGCAACACTCACCTTTTCAGTTGCTTCAGGAGAAGCAACATTTGGGAGGGGAGGACTGTAATATTCCCAATTATCCATGAGCTAGTTGGAATATTAATTTTTGCTTTTGCTTCTTAATTTTACGAATAAGAGGGTATGGAGACCCATAAATCTCCTTAGTAGGAATAAAATCACTGCTAATGTGAAAGCCTGAGATCATCTTAGCGCCTTCATAAAGAACTGTTATGTGTGAAAAGGGGCTGGAGCACATAGACTGGGTCAACTTGCTAATCAAGGTCGTCATTGATGTCAACATGGCTTTGACTGAGATGTCAATATTCTTGAGATGTATGGTTCTAGATGATGATGTATTTCCCTAAGAAGTTTCCAAATGTCTTATTAGTGATCTAGTCCCTAAGTACAAGTCTATGATGTGAAGAACTATACTTAATGAAGCCATACTTGTGATTATGCTATACTCTTATATGACCACACTTAATGATGTTTTTTGATGAAGATTGGAAGACTGAGAAATGACGTGATTGATGATTGAAAGAGACCTTCCTAATGATACTGCCTATAACATATCACTGCACCATTATATACTACACTCATTGCAGATGTCCTACCATGATCCTATGATGAAGGTGTTAAACAATGAAGAAGCCAAAACCATGAAGAAGCCGAACAAGAGAAGCCTATCTGCCCTACCTCAAATTCTGCACTAACTAATGACCAGTCACATTAAAAAATATTTTTTACTATCTTAGAGGCAGCCTCTCAATTTGATACCAATACCATCTTTTAGAGCATAATTTTGTCTTACTAATGAGCTTTTACTTGCCCCAAACTCCCAACGGTTTGTGAGAAAATGAATTTTTAAGTTTAAAAGTAATATTTTTTAAGGCTAGCCAACCCACACTCTTAGAGAGTCATGTCGGCCTCCCTCCAAGAGATGTGTCCCTTTATTAAAGGTCGAAGTCCTGTATAAATATGATGGCGAACACCTCTTTTCAACCATGAATTCGGTCAAAAATTCAGAAATTGAGCACAGAATTAAGAAGGAGGCCGAGAAGGACTTTGCCATCATGTTTTGGGCTAAATATTTGTGATTGGGTTACCTCAGGCTAGTGGACAGCTCGAACTATGACAATCATCTTGAAACCTGAAGTATACACCTGTGTTTGCAGAATTGGATTGTGCTCATTTTCTGGAGGATAGAACTTTGATCTTTGTTACAGATTGCAGTCCCATGGAGGCTATGCTCTAGCATTGGTGGCTTGGAACTGCAACTTAGCTCTGTAGCTTGCAGTCCCATTGAATAACTTCAGACCAATGATCCAAGGCTTGTAGAGGCTTGGATTAGTTAGCATTTATACCTCATATCAGTAAAATAAAGGCACAAACCTGTGATTATATTAAACCAAACCTCAGACTTGTATTGCAGCCTAGTTTAGGCTCGGATTAGCTCAGTCCTGTGGATAGGTTTCTCCTTAACTCAGACTTCAGGGCAGCTCAGTGCTATTGGTTCAGTTACCTGTGGCAGCTTCTGTGTGGAGAGCTTGAACTTGCCTCCTGTAGAAGCTAGCATTATAGAGGGCTGTCTCGAATTGCAGGTTATTTTGGATTGCAGTCTTGGACTATGTCAAATCTGTGAGTTATCTTGTCTCAATGTTAAGTTATTGGCTACAACAGGTTCATTATCTAAAGCAGTGAAGAAGGAGGAGTACTGAAGATATTCTTTTCCGGTAATTTAAGAAGCAATTAGTAAGGACATCATCATCACTGTTAGATAATGTGACCTACAACAGTTTCAAGAAGTAAAAGTGGTACCAAAGCATAACCACTTAATCAAGAACAGTGTAATCACATCATCAAGGGAAGAACACATTCAATTCTCAGAATTGAAGGAAGAACAAATGCATTATTTTTATCATTAGAACAGATTTTAAGCATTTAAAATAAAACATAAAAGATCTTGTTTGAATGAGCATCTTTGGAGCATTGTTGTCCTGGAGCAACATTATAATAGCAGGGAATACTTGAAGAACACAATACTTGTAGCATTTTTTGGACAGACCCTTGTAGACTTCTTGTTGAAGCAGTGTAGAAGTTGATCTTTGAAGGACTACTGAAGACCATGATGCACTGAAGTCATTATGAGGTGACCTTGGAGAAATTTTTTGGGTACGATGAAGAGCAACGGTGACACATTTTACGAAGAAAAGGTTGTCATTGATGACGTGATGTGTAGATTACAGTGAAGAGTAAGCTGAATATTGTCAGGGCTCTTTGTAGAAGAAATTGGGAGCCAGAAGTATAACCAAATATATCTTGACGAAATGAAGCAGGAGGTTGGAGCCTCATAGAGACAAGGTTGGTGCCTTGGAAGATAGGGTTGGAGCCCTTGAGGTTGGTGCCTCAAAATTGACAAGGTTGGTGCCTTGGAAGATAGGGTTGGAGCCCTTGAGGTTGCTGCCTCAGAATTGACAAGGTTGGTGCCTTGGAAGACCAGGTTGGGGCACTAGAGGATAAGAGTCCTCAAGAGACCAGGTTGGAGCCTGTAACAGATATAGGGTTGGAGCTCTTGAGGTTGGTGCCTCAGAATTGACAAGGTTGGAGCTTTGGAAGTCCAAGTAGGTGCTTGGAAAATATAGGTTGGAGCATGGGAGATTGAAGATTGGTCTCTTCATCTAGGGTTGGAGCCCTACATATATTATACTTGATTTAAGCAAAAGAAGAAAATAATAAAAGAATTTATTATTATTTTTCATTTTGTGTTCTAAATATAAGTGATCTAACTGGTAAAAATAACAATTGAAAAGAAATAATGATTCACCCCCCCCTCAGTATTTCCAACAATTGGTTTCAGAGCCAGTACCTTCACTCAAAGCCTAACAGTTTGAAGGTTTATCATTATAACACAAATGGAAAAGCCAAGGAAGAAAGTCTCTGATCCTCCTAAAGATGTGTCTTCCTCAACCATCGAAATTGAAGTCAATCATTTTTCGAAGGCCCCATTATTCAATGGAAACTTTGATATATGGGTCAAGGAATTGAAGTTTGGAAATGAGTGATTACTGATAGCATGCTGGAAGGAGAATCCAAGGAGTATAATACAAGAGCAATGAAAGAAATATTGAATGGGCTACCTGATTCTATGAAGGCCAATTTGGAAAAAATTTCCTCAGCAAAAGGTATATGGGACAAACTTCATGATCTTCACTCAAAAGGAGCATTGACCATGACCTCTAGTCAAGAAGATGATGGAAATCAAGAAGGAAATCCAAAACCCATCAAGGAAGCTGAAGATAAGAGAGATGACAACAAGGCTAAAGAAGACCTAGAAGATGAAGAGAACAAAGAAGACTTTGAAGAAGATCCCTTGAATAAACTTATGGCTTCCATGGAAGAGATTAATGGTTTGAAAAGGGAAAATTAGGAACTTAAGAAGAAAGTGCAAGATGGTAACCAAGATAAGACAAGGAAGGAAGTTGACTTTGTCAAGCTTCAAGTACAAGAAAGAGATAAGGAGCTCACCAAAATTAAAGAAGAATTTCATCAAAACAAAAGAAAGCATCATGAAGAAGTCATATCTATGAAAAATCAATTGGATAAGGCAAAGATAAGGGAAGAAACTTTGTCAAGCCACCTTGAAAAAAGACTTAAGTGTTTGAACAATCTAGAAGCAAAGATTGGTCAATACAAGGAAGAGGTTTCTTCTCTTAGATCTCAACTAGAAGAATCAAGGAAACAAGCACAAGGAGAGTAGAAGGTGATGGAAACTTTGACATTCATAGAAGGACAAGTTAATGAAGCCGAAAAGGAGAGAAACACCATGATATGCCAACTAGAAGAAAAAGATGAAGAAATCTTGAAACTAAAATCAGACATCAATCTTCTCAAGGACGAAACATGTGAAGCTACAAGAATAAAATAAGAAATGGAGAGCAGTCTAGCAAAAGAGAATGAAGAAGTCTTCATAATGAAATCAAATATCATCTCCCTTAAAATCGAAGCACAAGAAGCAACAAGGATGATGGAAGAAATGAAGAAGCAACTACTTATGAAAGATGAATATTGTGAAAAGTTGAAAGGAGAAATTGTCTTTCTTGAAAAGGAAGTTGAATTGTTGAATAAAAACTTGAAAATCTCTCAAACCCTAGATGACATCCTAAGTCAACAAAGGTCTCCCCTTGATAAATCAGGTCTTGTATATGTAGGTGAACCTTCAAATAATGCAAACCCTAATTCTTCAAACAACAAGGATGTGGAGAAGCCTGGAAGAAATGTTGATGCCCCCAGTTCCAACAAAGAAAAGGAGAAGATTCAAAGTGACATTGGAAGAAACCCCCCTCCAAGAAGATATGTAGATGGTGTCAAGAATGCAAGAGGAAATAAATTTTATCAAAGAACCCCAAGACAGAATGACCTTGGAAGTGCATCAAGGCAATCTCCATCCTCCAGGTACCAAAGTATATTTTTTGGTTATTGTTATTCTTGTAAAATTTCAGACACATGGGAAAGGATTGTAGGGCATACCACAAGGACAAATATAATGGTCCCTGTTACACCATTTTTTGGTCATCTAACTCTTCATCATTAGATGGACCCAAGTACACCATATAAGACCAGTTTTACCCCAAGTAAAACTGCTTTCACTATGTTAATTAGGAAACCCCAAAAGGAATAATTAATTAAACCATAATTTAATTATTATTCCCGGTCATGTTTAACCCAAAAACAAAGAAATTAATGAGATAAACCCATAGTTATCTTATTATTTTCTAGGAATAATTATTTAAATAATATTCCTTGTTAAATATGACCAAATCAACCACCATTAATTAAAAAAATCATTATTTATTTGATCATATCCCAACCACTTCCTTAAAAAGATAAATAAATCATTTATTTATTTATTCTTCACTAATCAAGGGATTTGACCCAAGTCAAACACCCTTTCCCTCCAACAAATAATAATAAAATATTCCATAGAGGTGGATCTAGATTTGATTAACATTATTTTAATCATGCAGCAAGATCTAGAATGACCCAATATTTTGTTATAAATAGGAGGGTTTTCCCCATCATTCTTCACCTTTTGTTGCCTATTAGATCACTCTGGATCTATACACTTGGTCTCATTCCTACCATTTTGCTCCCATTGAGCTCTATCTTCTACATTGGGTTTTCTACATCTACAAAAGAGAGAAAGCTTAGATCTGAAGTGCTGAGGACTACAAAGAACCCATCCCATTGAGGAGATCTGGATACACCTTCTTGTTTCCTCCCAGGTGCCCTGTAATATAAAATTCTTTCCAAAAATCGTGTTCTTGTCTTGTCTGTTGGATGCATGGAGCAAACTCTTTACTTTACTGCTTAATGTCTTTCCATTTATAGATCTGTTTGTTGCGGCACTTTAACTACTAATTGCAGATCTGAAGATGTTTTGCAGCCATTATTGTTGTTAGGGCTATTAGTTATGCGTAGCTAAAGTGGTTCTTTTTCGTACGCTTCGACAAAGAATTCATACTAACAAATGGCGACTCCACACGGGTTTTAAATTACGACCGCTGTCGTTTTTCATATTCCTACATATCCAGCTACTTCAGGCCCTAGGGCTTCTTTTTTAGCTGCTTAGTTTTTCTCTTTTCATGTCATTTTTCTCACATAAAACCCTAAAATCCTAAAATTTCTAACTTCCGTGTGTTTCTGGCCCTATTGCGCAGGTAAGCGACACCAGCCCTTTGAGACGAGCGGTTTTCGGAAAATACGCGCCCGAAAACGGCGGAACGGGGGTCAGCACCTTTTGACTAAAACACACGACACAGGCCCGCACTGCCTGACCTGGCCCCTACTGCGACCTCAACTCAGATCGAGTCGGAGACACTGCGACTGCCCTTTTCGGCATTTTTAATTTTTAAGGTTCGCTGCGGCCTGCGGGGGTTTTCCCGGCCCTCTGTCTCGGCCCACGCCTTGACAGATACGTACGTTTTTACTCTCCTAGAGGTAGAACCCGGCCCCTTAGGGCTTTAGTACCCTCCACTTTTTGTGGAAGAGTTTGTTTGTTTTCGGCCGTCGGTTTCGAGCTTGACCCCTCTTTCCGGATGCGCGACCTCACTTCCGAGATCCATTGAAATCAACCTCTTTTCCTTTCAAATCACCTCTTGTCGTTTTGTTTGGACCTCCCCTAAAGGCCTGCGCCTTTCCCCGACTTTCTTGATTTCCCTTGCTGCCACCTTGCCCCTGTCTCTTGGCTGTGATCTGCACCCCTTATCTGCAGCTTTATCCTCCGGATCTCTGTCCCCTTTGACCCTAGATCTATTGAGCTTCGTTTGTGTGTGTTTCCATAGTTTTCCCTTTCTTTTCAGCATAGTTTTGAGAGACCCACTTTCTTGGGTTTGATAGATGCATATGTAGCTGTTATTTTTCTGTTATTTCAGCATTTTTATTCTGTTCTCTGTAGGTTTATTTTCAGCTACGTTGCACACTTTTTTGCTCTCGACAACGGAAAGGGTTTAAAAATTAAAATTAACGCACACCACACACTGACCCTAAGTGAAGAAGCGCCTGGTTTACACCGCCTGGCAAAGACTCTAAAATCAATTGTCACTGCACCTTATCTGCCCTTGACCTTCTTGATTCTGTCCCTTTCTGCCCTTGTCGGTTTCCTTCTTCTTGTCATCATTGCGCCCCCAAGGCGCCTTTCCCGGAGACTTCTTGGCCTTCATCCTCAGTTTCCGGTTGATCGACCTGCTCCGCACCGTCGTCGTCGAGCCATTCCACCTTCGAGTCCGCACTCCGACTCCTCTCCTGATTCATCGGATCCCCCTTCTCCTTCCGGTTCTCCCCCTCCGACTCCTTTTACCTTCACCATGTCCGGATCAGGGCCTAATGCTAGCGGTTCTCCCGGCCCCAATGGCGGCCCTACTTCTAGCGGAACCGTCACAACCACTACTCCGGCCACCCCTGTGCTGCCGTACATTGCAGGCCTCAGCCTCCCCGATTTCCATCAGTTGATTAACGACCCCATTCACCATAATGCTACCTGGCCCACTATGCCCACCAAGCTGCCCTCTGATATCCCTAAGTTCGAGGGCCTTAATGGAGAAGATCCAACCAATCACGTCCGGTCTTTCCACATGTGGTGTTCCTCCAATTCCATTACCGATGACTCCATCCGTCTTCGTTTGTTCCAACGCACGCTTACCGGCGAAGCTTCTAAATGGTATGTCGAGCAGACCACTTCCTCCCATACCACATTCGAGACTCTTGCCCAAGCCTTTTTGTCATACTTCCAGCTCCCTCTCCAATACGACACTGGCACGGAGCTCTTGACTTCATTTAAGCAATCCTCTTCCACACGCCTTTCTGCCCATGTTCAGGAATGGCGACGAAGACGGAGCTTATGTCGAGCCCCTCCCTTTGAAGATCGGGTTTACATGGACTGGTTCCTACACACTCTCCCGTCTCCCATCGGAAAAGATGTCGCCTCTCACTTTCCTCAATCTGAAGAAGCCGCCCTCCAAATAGCTTTAAAATATGACCTGATCTACGCTCAATCTGGTTATGTTTATACCGTTCTTCCTGACATCCCCAGGGCCGGTGGCGCTAACGCCCCGGGGGCATCTCATTCCGCCGACGGTATTGTTGGATCTCTTTCCCACCCCTCTGCTCACCCTCCTATGAGCCATGGCCTTCCTCAGGGGGGGGCCAGCACCTCTAGCACTCTGCCCCCTCCCGGCAACATGTATCCCGGATACGGCATGCCTCCTCCTTTTGCCCAACCTCCTTACCTCAATGCTGCCCAACCCAACCCTTACTTTTATCCGCAGCCTGGTGCGCCAGCTCCTCCAGCATATGCGCTTCCGCCTCCCTTGCCTCCTCACCACCTGCAACAGCCCTTACAACCCCCTCCAGGGCAAGTATTTGCACAGCAGGGTGCGTTTAATCCCCCTTCTTCTCAAAGAAGGTGGAGAGGCAACCAGAACCCATCTGCCCCCGGTAACCGAGGACCCAATTCCGGTCTGGACCCTAACACTAGCAACCAGCCTCAGGGCATTCCGCCCAGGCCGGACAGGCCGCTTCGCACAAACAAGCCATGTTCGTGTTGCGGTGTTTACGGTCACTACACTCACGATTGCCCTCTCTTACCCCAGATGCGACAGATGTGGGAGTCTCAAGCCACATTGCGCGGACACCACGCCTCCCCTCACGCTCCTCCTAATGTGGCCACTACCCAGCCAGCTGTGTTCACTGATCCTTTCCCTCAACAGGGATTCGTGGCTACCCAACCCCCTGACAGCCATGCAGCCACACCCTCGTCCATTTCTGGTTCCTCTGATTACCAGATCCTTATGATGCGCTCCGATCCTTCCCCTTCCGTCGCTCCTGCTGACAACCAAATGATTGTTTTTGACGCCACCCAATCGGACCATCCCCCTCTTCCTCCTTCCATTGCTTTCCAACTCCCTGTCAAAATCCGGAATGCCACGGTATCCCGGTGTATAATTGATGAGGGAGCATCCACCTGTGTGATGTCCGCTTCGGTTTGGAAGTAACTCGGATCCCCTGAGCTGGCCCCTTCCACGATCACCCTTCGAGCGTGGGACGGTCATGCCTCCCAGCCTATTGGCCTGTTCCATAACTGTCCCATCACTCTCGCCGGTAAGACCGTTTGCGTTGATGTCGAAATCATTGACGCCCCTTTAGACTACAACATTCTATTGGGGCGAAGCTACACCGATGCCATGTCTGCTGTCCCCTCCGCGGTCTTCCGCAAGATGTCTTTTCCACATAATGAGAAGATAGTCACCATTGACCAGCTATCTTATCATGAGCCGCCGTCTCCGACCCCCTCCGAGACGAAAATCTCTTCCGTAGCCAACAAGCAAACCGTCGATTCCTTGACCAGTGTCTCCCCCGGCGTCTATAAAGATTCTACCCTGCTGGGTACTTTTCCTCGCCTTCCTCCCCCTCCTGTTACCGATCCCAGCTTGTCAAATGTTTGCATGATGCAATCGTCTCAGGCCACCCGTAAGCAGCCTGCCTCGGCTAGTCCGCAACCTCCTCCCCGCCCTCCGCGACCCGCTTCTAGCCATTCATCTCAGCCAGCCGGACCTTCTCCTTCTGGCCCTCCCCCCACAGCTGGTATCCCCGAACCTCTTCATCCTCCCGTCTCGGTTCCCCCTGGCCTTGCCCATCTCGGAGCCGTACCTCCTGGTCATTACCCCGCTGGACAGATCCCCTTCTTGGCTCCCCCTCTTGGAGTATCTTCTGTCCCCGTCATGGCCACCCTCTCTCTCCCTAACTTGACCTTGGGCATTCCGGTCTGGTACCTTGACCCCCCAGCCGCCACCCCCCCTGGTCTCCCCAAACCTTATATGGCTTTGACACCGGTTCAACCGATCCCCCTCGCTTCCTCCATAGCCTCTATGCCCCCAGCACCTCCACCGGACCCTTCTCCTGTTGTGCCGGCTCCCGAGACGACAGGCAAAGCCCGCAGGGGGGCAACCCATAACGATCCAGCCCCCCCGACATCCCGTAACCCCCCACGGCCACCAAAGCCCGCCATTCGATGCGCTTTGTGTGATGTTGTCGGTCACGCCACTCACATGTGTCCTGAATTGCCCCACCTCAAGCTTCTGGTCAACGAGACATTCCCCGACTCTGATCTCCCAGAAGTCCATGTCACTATCCCCGGCTCCCTCCCAAAACTCAAACACTTGCGCACAAACCACCCTTGTGCCTTGTGCGATTTTCACGGCCATTACACCCACCTCTGTCCCCGCCTTGACGAGTACCATTCCTCCTTGGACTTGTACCGCCAATTCAAGGCCGCTTCGCTCGGACCAAAGGACATTCACATTCCGCCTCCCGCTTTTAAGCCAACGGAGCCCTCCGTCACCATTTTGTATCTGTCATCATCATTGAGACCTAATTCACCAGCCACTCAACCTACTGATCCCCTCAGCTTCTCAGCCGACCTTGGGTCTGTTGATATCGCCCATATGAGCCCTTCTCCTCATGATGCACCGTTCCCCACCACTACTCCCTCGGGTGTCCCTTCTGCCTCCAATCTTCCCATCTTCCAATCTGATGAAGACATCATGGAAGCCATGACCGACCCCGACTTTCCCTGGGATGATATGCACCATCGCGCATATTTCCTCCCACAGCAATCCCACGACCAATACGCTGTGGAAACCAAAGACTTCATCCCCCATGCAGTTGATTGGTTCAAAAACCCCATTCCTGCACCTGACGCTTTCGAAGAAGGAAACATGGCCAATATCTCGTCTACCATCAAAGTTAACATTTCGGCCACACCGGGAATCGAAGAATACATCACATTGGGTGCCCAATGCACCCCGGAAGAAATTGAAACTTACACCAAGCTTTTCAAAGAATTCCGCGATATCTTCGCCTGGTCCTATTCTGAAATGCCCAGACTCGATCCTGCCATTGTCGAGCATCATATCGACACCTGGCCTGACGCCAAACCAGTCCGCCAAAAGATGAGACCCATTCATCCTTCCCGACGTGACGCTATTAAAGCTGAAATCGATAAGCTCAAGCAGGCTGGTTTCATTTACCCCCTCGAATACACCACTTGGGTTTCTAACCCCGTTCCTGTTCTCAAGAAACAAGGCACCATTCGTGTCTGCACGGACTTTCGCGACCTGAACAAAGCTTGTCCCAAAGACAACTTCCCCACACCGTTCATCGACCAAATCATTGACGAGTGTGCGGGGCATGAGATCCTGTCCTTCATGGATGGTTTCTCTGAATACAACCAAATTGCTATCCGTCCTGCTGATCAATTAAAAACCGCGTTCATTAGTCCGTGGGGAACTTTCGCTTACCGGGTCATGCCTTTCGGCCTAAAAAACGCCGGCGCCACCTTTCAACGGGCCATGTCTTATTGCTTCCATGACTTAGCTCATATTATCCTTGCCTACTTAGACGACCTCACGGCACGTTCTAAGCATCGGGCGCAACACATACACGATTTGCGCACCATTTTTCTCCGATGTCGCAAGTATAATATCCGACTTAACCCGTTGAAATGCGTCTTTTGCGTTCCTGACGGCCGCCTCCTAGGCTTCATCGTGTCTAAGGACGATATCACTCTTGACCCTTTGAAAGTTCAAGCCATTCTTGAACTCCCCATCCCGCGTACCCTCCGCCAGCTCCAAAGCCTCCAAGGCAAAGCTAATTTCCTTCGTCGGTTCGTCCCTGATTATGCCACCACTGCGCACGGGTTCCTTAGACTCCTACGCTCCCATATCCCCTTTGTTTGGGATACCCATGCTCACGAGTCTTTCGATGCCCTCAAACAAGCTCTCACATCTGCTCCCTTAATTCGCCCTCCTGACTTTGATCGGGACTTCATCCTATATATCTCCACTTCCACCTATTCGGTCGCTGGAGTCCTTCTCCAAGAGGATGACCATGGCATCGAGCATGTGATCTACTATGTCAGTAAGAACCTTGTGGGACCCCCTGTCTCATATTCCTATGACGAGAAATTAGCGCTGGCTATCGTGTTCTCAGTCCAAAAACTTCGTCACTATATCCTCCTGCGCTCCACCAAGGTTGTGACAAATTCCAACCCCATGGCCTTCCTACTGAGTCGTCGTATACTTACTGGGAAGTACGCTCGTTGGGTCGTTATCCTTCAGGAATTCGACCTTGAATTTGTCACCCCAAAAAGTAAGAAAGGCTTAGCCCTCGCGGAGCTTATTTCTGAATTACCTACCGGATCGCAAGACCCTCCCATTAATGACGATTTTCCTGATGAACACCTGTTTACCATTACTTCCGATGACCCGTGGTATGGCGATATTCTTACTTATTTACGAACCCAAAAGTTCGCTCTCCACCTTGACCGTGAGGCTCGTCGACGTATCCGACACCAAGCCCCCCGATACCTCCTTATTGGTGACGACCTCTATCGTCGCGGGGTTGATACGGTCCTTCGTCGTTGCCTCACACACGCTGAAGCCGAGAAGGTCCTTAATGCCTGCCATAGCGGCGCTTGCGGTGGCCACCTCTCCGGTCTTGCTACTGCCCAAAAAATAATGCGCGCCGGGTATTTTTGGCCTTCCCTCTTCAGTGATTGCATTGAGGTAGTCAAACACTGTCCCAACTGCCAACATTTCGCCCCAAAGGCGAGAGCTCCACCAGCTCCCCTCCATCCAGTCGTTTCCACTGGTCCCTTTTGTAAATGGGCCATCGACTTTATGGAGTGTCGCCCGCCATCCTCTGGTAGTCACAAGTATATCATCGTGGCGGTCGACTATTTCACCAAATGGGCCGAGGCCATGCCAACGTTCAACAACACGGCAGCTACCGCGGCCCTCTTTTTCTTTAACCATGTTATAGCTCGCTTCGGGGTTCCCAAGCAACTGGTCTCTGATCACGGCAGACATTTCGAAGATGAGATATGGCGTGAGCTATCCTCACTGTTGGGTTTTGAGCACCAATATTCCTCCTCCTATTACCCCCAAGGTAATGGCCAAGTCGAAGCAGTCAACAAAACCCTCAAGACTATGCTTCAACGAACAGTGAATAAGCACAAAACCAACTGGCATCTCATGCTCTTTCCTGCCTTATGGGCCTATCAAACCTCTGTCAAAACCGCCACCGGGTTCACCCCTTTCCACCTCGTCTTTGGAGAGGAGGCAGTTTTACCGATCGAGTGTGAAATTCCTTCTCTGCAACTAGCCGTTGAACTTCTCCCTGATACCCAACCGCTAGAACAACGACTTATCATGCTTGAGCGTGCCTCCGAAGACCGCCATATTGCATTACAAACCATGGAAGCGGCCAAAAAACGCACCAAAGCTCAGTATGACCGAAAAGTCCAGCCTCGCACTTTTCACGAAGGCGACCTTGTTCTCGTCTATGACCAGGCCCATGATGTCCTGGGTCATGGGAAGTTTGACTCATTATGGCTAGGACCTTACATCATTAGTAAGGACCTTGGAAAGGGGGCATACCTCTTAGAGGATTACGAAGGCCATCCCCTTCCTAACCCTCGCAATGCACTCTATCTTAAGAAATATTACCCTTAGCATTTCCCCTCGGAAATGCATGTTTTATTTTTCTTTTAGATAGCCAGCATCTGTTGTTTCTTTTTTTTTCTACTGCACCAGGACCCATCTTCGTCCAACATGCAGCTACCTCACTTCCATTCAAAATCGAATTTCTAGGAATAAATCAATTTCCTAGAATTAAATTTGCAAGAAGAAGTCATGATATTTCATTCATGAGTAAGATAGAGTGTTTCAATTGCCATAACATTGGACATATGGCATGTGATTGTAACTTGACTTGGGTTCCTAAACAAGCTAAAACCATGAAAACCAACCTAGATAAGAAATTTACACAAGTATGGAGAAGGAAGCAAGTTGAATCTGGAAGTCTCTTGAACACTCCAGTGAACAACACATGTTGTTGACTAGATGAAGTCATCCTTGATATTCTAAGTATTTGATGGTGAAACCCTGGAAAAAAGAGATCATGCATACAGTTAGGGGGAGTTTGTGATTCTTGAGTATTTCTGTAGAAAGTGATCCGTGAGTGGGCCTTTATGAAAACCTTGATGAGTTACACATGGAAAATCTTGATAGATCATCTCTCGGAAGTAACTCCATTGAAGAAAAACACGATATTGTGATGATGCCTTATACTTGATCACACAAGGTGAAGAATCCTTCATGAACTAAAGGAATTTGTACAGACAAGAGGAGATGGTACATCAGATGAAGAAATACAAACGCATCTATCATGGAACATATTTCCAGAATAAAGATCACCATGGCAAGGGGAGTAACATACCTATGAAGGACTAAAATTCATGAAGAAAAGAAGCAACTTGATAGAGGGAGTATTTGGGCACCCCGTTTTCCATTGATGTCAAAGGGGGAAAGAAATTAGAAGGGCAAGAATATTTCCATCAATGACAAAGGGGGAGATTGTTAATCAAGGTTGTCATTGATGTCAACATGGCTTTGACTGCGATGTCAATATTCTTGAGATGCCTGGTTCTAGATGATGATGTCTTACCCTAGGAAGTTGCCAAATGTTTGATTAGTGATCTAGTCCCTAAGTACAAGTCCATGACGTGAAGAAATATACTTAATGAAGCCATACTTGTGATGATGCTATACTCTTATATGACCACACTTTGATGTTTTTTGACGAATATTGGAAGACTGAGAAATGATGTGATTGATGATTGAAAGAGACCTTCCTAATGATACTGCCTATAACATATCACTGCGCCACTATATAATACACTCATTGTAGATGTCCTACCATGATCCTATGATGAAGGTGTTAAACAATGAAGAAGCCAAAACCATGAAGAAGCCTAACAAGAGAAGCCTATTTTCCCTACCTCAAATTCTGCACTAACTAATGACTAGTTACATTAAAAAATGTTTTTTACTATCTTAGAGGCAGCCTCTCAATTTTATACCAATACCATATTTTAGATCATAATTTTTTCTTTCCAATGAGCTTTTACTTGCCCTGAAACTACCAGTAGTTTGTGAGAAAATGAATTTTTAAGTTTAAAAGTAATATTTTTTTAAGGCTAGCTGACCCACACTCTCATGCATTCATGTCGGCCTCCCTCCAAGAGACGTGTCCCTTTATTAAAGGTCGAAGTCCTATATAAATATGACGTACAAAACCTCTTTTCAACCATGAATTCGGTCAAAAATTCAGAAATTGAACACATAATTAAGAAGGAGGCTGAGAAGGAATTTGGCATCACGTTTTGGGCTAAATATTTGTGATTGGGTTACCTCAGGCTAGTGGACAGCTCGAACTAGGAGAATCATCTTGAAACCTGAAGTATACACCTATGTTTGTAGAATTGGATTGTGCTCATTTGCTGGAGGACAGAACTCTGATCTTTGTTACAGATTGCAGTCCCATGGAGGCTAGGCTCTAGCATTGGTGGCTTGGAACTACAACTTAGCTCTGTAGCTTGCAGTCCCATTGAAGAAATTCAGACCAATGATCCAAGGATTGTAGAGGCTCAGATTAGTTAGCATTTATACCTCAAATCAGTAAAATATATGCACAGACCTGTGATTATATTAAACCGAACCTCAGACTTGTATTGCAACCTAGTTTAGGCTCAGATTAGCTCAGTCCTGTGGATAGGTTTCTCCTTAACTTAGACTTCAGGGCAGCTCACTACTATTGGTTCAGTTACCTGTGGCAGCTTCTGTGTGGAGAGCTTGAACTTGCCTCCTGTAGAAGCTAGCATTACAGAGGGTTGTCTTGAATTGCAGGTTATTTTGGATTGTAGTCTTGGACTATGTCAAATCTGTGAGTTATCTTGTCTCAATGTTAATTTATTGGCTACAAAAAGTTCATTATCTAAAGCAGTGAAGTAGGAGGAGTACTGAAGATATTCTTTTCCGGTAATTTAAGAAGTAATTAGTAAGGACATCATCATCACTGTTAGAGAATGTGACCTACAACAGTTTCAAGAAGTAAAAGTGCTACCAAAGCACAACCACTTAATCAAGAACAATGTAATCACATCATCAAGGGAAGAACACATTCAGTTCTCAGAATTGAAGGAAGAACAAATGCTTCAGTTTTATCATTAGAACAGATTTTAAGCATTGAAAATACAACATAAAATATCTTGTTTGAATGAGAATATTTGGAGCATTTTTGTCCTGGAGCAACATCATAATAGCAGGGAATACTTGAATAACACAAAACTTGCAGCAGTTTTTGGATAGACCCTTGTAGACTTCTTATTGTCGCAGTGTAGAAGCTAATCTTGGAAGGACTACTGAAGACCATGATGCGCTGAAGTCATTATGAGATGACCTTGGAGAAATTTTTTGGGTACGATGAAGAGTAGCGGTGACACCTTTTACGAAGAAAAGGTTGTCATTCATGATGTGATGTGTAGATTACAGTGAAGAGTAAGCTGAAGATTGTCAGGGCTCGTTGCAGAAGACATTGGGAGATGTAAGTATAACCAAATATATCTTGACGAAATGAAGCAGGAGGTTGGAGCCTCATAGAGACAAGGTTGGTGCCTTGGAAGATAGGGTTGGAGCCCTTGAGGTTGGTGCCTCAGAATTGACAAGGTTGGTGCCTTGGAAGATATGGTCGGAGCCCTTGAGGTTGTTGCCTTAGAATTGACAAGGTTGGTGCCTTGGAAGATATGGTTGGATCCCTTGAGGTTGTTGCCTCGGAATTGACAAGGTTGGTGCCTTGGAAGACTGGGTTGGAGCCCTAGAGGATAGGAGTCCTCAAGAGACCAGGTTGGAGCCTGTACCAGATATAGGGTTGGAGCCCTTGAGGTTGGTGCCTCTGAATTGACAAGGTTGGAGCTTTGGAAGTCCAAGTCGGTGCTTGGAAAATACAGGTTGGAGCCTGGGAGATTGAATATTGGTGTCTTCATCTAGGCTTGGAGCCCTACATATATTATAATTGATTTATTGTAAAAGAAGAAAATAATGAAAGCATTTATTATTGTTCATTTTGTGTTCTAAATATAAGTGATATAACTAGTAAAAATAACAATTGAAAAGAAATACTGATTCACCCCCCTCTCAGTATTTCCAACTGTTGGTTTTAGAGCCAGTACCTTCACTCAAAGCCTAATAGCTAGAAGGTTGATCATTAGAACAAAAATGGCAAAGCCAAGGAAGAAAGTCTCCGATCCTCCTAAAGAGGTGTCTTCCTCAACCATCGAAATTGAAGTCAATCATTTTGTGAAGGCCCCATTATTCAATGGAAACTTTGATATATGGGTGGCAAGAATGAGGAATTTCTTGAAGACTCAAGAAATTGAAGTTTGGAAATGAGTGATTATTGATAGCATGCTGGAAGGAGAATCCAAGGAGTATAATACAAGAGCAATGAAAGAAATCTTGAATGGGCTACCTGATTCTATGAAGGCCAATTTGGAAAAATGTTCGTCAGCAAAAGGTATATGGGGAAAAATTCATGATCTTCACTCAAAAGGAGCATTGACCATGACCTCTAGTCAAGAAGATGATGGAAAGTAAGAAGGAAATCCAAAACCCATCAAGGAAGTTGAAGATAAGAGAGATGATAACAAGGCTAAAGAAGACCTAGAAGATGAAGAGAACAAAGACGACTTTGAAGTAGATCTCCTGAATAAACTTATGGCTTCCATGGAAGAGATTAATGGTTTGAAAAGGGAAAATGAGGAACTTAAGAAGAAAGTGCAAGATGGTAACCAAGACAAGACAAGGAAGGAAGTTGACTTTGTCAAGCTTCAAGTACAAGAAAGAGATAAGGAGCTCACCAAAATTAAAGAGGAATTTCATCAAAACAAAAGAAAGCATCATGAAGAAGTCATATCTATGACAAATCAATTGGATAAGGAAAAGATAAGGGAAGAAACTTTGTCAAGCCACCTTGAACAAAGACTTAAGTGTTTGAACAATCTAGAAGCAAATATTGGTCAATACAAGGAAGAGATCTCTTCTCTTAGATCTCAACTAGAAGAATCAAGGAATCAAGCGCAAGGAGCTGAGAAGGTGATGGAAACTTTGGCATTCATAGAAGGACAAGTTAATGAAGCAGAAAAGGAGAGAAACACCATGATATGCCAACTAGAAGAAAAATATGAAGAAATCTTGAAACTAAAATCAGACATCAATCTTCTCAAGGCCGAAACATGTGAAGCTACAAGAATAAAAGAAGAAATGGAGAGCAGTATAGAAAAAGAGAATGATGAAGTCTTCATAATAAAATCAAATATCATATCCCTTAAAATTGAAGCACAAGAACCAACAAGGATGATGGAATAAATGAAGAATCAACTACTTATGAAAGATGAATATTGTGAAAAGTTGAAAGGAGAAATTATCTTTCTTGAAAAGGAAGTTGAATTGCTGAATAAAAACTTGAAAAGCTCTCAAACCCTAGATGACATCCTAAGTCAGCAAAGGTCTCCCCTTGATAGATTAGGTCTTGGCTATGTAGGTGAACCTTCAAATAATGCAAACCCTACTTCATCAAACAACTAGGATGTGGAGAAACCTGGAAGAAATGTTGATGCCCCCAGTTCCAAAAAAGAAAAGGAGAAGATTCAATGTGACATTGGAAGAAACCCCCCTTTATGAATATATGTAGATGGTGTCAAGAATGCAAGAGGCAATAAATTTGATCAACGAATCCAAAGACATAATGACTTTGGAAGTGAATCAAGGCAATATCCATCCTCTAGGTACCAAAGTATATTTTTTGGTTATTGTTATTCTTGTACAAATTTTAGACACATGGCAAAGGATTGTAGGGCATACCACAAGGAAAAATATAATGGTCCCTGTCAGTTTCCTAGAAGAAACTTTGCAAGAAGAAGTCATGATATTTCATTCATGAATAAGATAGAGTGTTTCAATTTCCATAACATTGGACATATGGCACATGATTGTAACTTGACTTGGGTTCCTAAACAAGCTAAAACCATGACAACCAACCTAGAGAAGAAAGTTACACAAGTATGGAGAAGGAAGCAAGTTGAATCTGGTAGTCCCTTCAACACTCCAGCGAAAAACACATGTTGACTAGATGACGTCATCCTTGATATTCCAAGTATTTGATGGTGAAACCTTGGCAAAAACATATCATGCATATAGTTAGGAGGAGTTTGTGATTCTTGAGTATTCCTGCAGAAAGTGATCCGTGAGTGGGCCCTTATGAAATCCTTGATGAGTTACACATGGAAAATCTTGATAAATCATCTCTCGGAAGTAACTCCATTGAAGAAAAACATGATATTGTGATGATGCCTTCTACTTGATCACACAAGGTGAAGAATCCTTCATGAGCTAAAGGAATTTGTGCAGACAAGGGGAGATGGTACATCACATGAAGAAATACAAACACATATATCATGGAACATATTTCCAGAAGAAAGAGCACCATGGTAAGTGGAGTAACATACCTATGAAGGACTACAATTCATGAAGAAAAGAAGCAACTTGACAGAGGGAGTATTTGGGCACCCTGTTTTCCATTGATGTCAAAGGGGGAGAGAAATTATAAGGGAAATAATATTTCCATCAATGACAAAGGGGGAGATTGTTAATCAAGGTTGTCATTGATGTCAACATGGCTTTGACTGAGATGTCAATATTCTTGAGATGCCTGGTTCTAGATGATGATGTCTTGCACTAAGAAGTTTTCAAATGTCTGATTAGTGATCTAGTCCCTAATTACAAGTCCATGATGTGAAGAACTATACTTAATGAGGCCATAATTGTGATGATGCTATACTCTTATATGACCACACTTAATGATGTTTTTTGATGAAGATTGGAAGACTGAGAAATGATGTGTTTGATGATTGAAAGAGACATTCTTAATGATACTGCCTATAACATATCACTGCGCCACCATATAATACACTCATTGCAGATGTACTACCATGATCCTATGATGAAGGTGTTAAACAATGGAGAAGCCAAAACCATGAAGAAGCCTAACAAGAGAATCCTATCTGCCCTACCTCAAATTCTGCACTAACTAATGACCAGTCACATTAAAAAATATTTTTTACTATATTAGAGGCAGCCTCTCAATTTGATACCAATATCATCTTTTAGAGAATAATTTTTTCTTTCCAATGAGCTTTTACTTGCCCCAAAACTCCCAGCGGTTTGTGAGAAAATGAATTTTTAAATTTAAAAGTAATATTTTTTAAGGCTAGCCGACCCACACTCTTAGACATTCATGTCAGCCTCCCTCCAAGAGACATGTCCCTTTATTAAAGGTCGAAGTCCTATATAAATATGACATCCAACACCTCTTTTCAACCATGAATTTGGTCAAAAATTCAGAAATTGAGCACAAAATTAAGAAGGAGGCCGAGAAGGACTTTGGCATCACATTTTGGGCTAAATATTTGTGATTGGGTTGCCTTAGGCTAGTGGACAGCTCGAACTAGGACAATCATCTTGAAACCTGAAGTATACACCCATGTTTGCAGAATTGGATTGTGCTCATTTGCTGGAGGATAGAACTCTGATCTTTGTTGCAACTTGCAGTCCCATGGAGGCTAGGCTCTAGCATTGGTGGCTTGGAACTACAACTTAGCTCTGTAGCTTGCAGTCCCATTGAAGAACTTCGGACCAATAATCCAAGGCTTGTAGAGGCTCGGATTAGTTAGAATTTATACCTTAGATCAGTAAAATAAAGGCACAGACCTGTGATTATATTAAACCAAACCTCAAACTTGTATTGCAGCCTAGTTTAGGCTCGGATTAGCTCAGTCCCGTGGATAGGTTTCTCCTTAAATCAGACTTCAGGGTAGCTCGCTGCTATTGGTTCAGTTACCTGTGGCAGCTTCTGTGTGGAGAGCTTGAACTTGCCTCCTGTAGAAGCTAGCATTATAGAGGGATGTCTTGAATTGTAGGTTATTTTGGATTGCAGTCTTGGACTATGTCAAATCTGTGAGTTATCTTGTCTCAATGTTAAGTTATTGGCTACAAAAAGTTCATTATCTAAAGCAGTGAAGTAGGAGGAGTACTAAAGATATCATTTTCTGGTCATTTAAGAAGAAATTATTAAGGACATCATCATCACTATTAGAGAATGTGACCTACAATAGTTTCAAGAAGTAAAAGTCGTACCAAAGCACAACCACTTAATCAAGAACAGTGTAATAACATCATTAAGGAAAGAACACATTTAGTTCTCAGAATTGAAGGAAGAACAAATGCATTAGTTTTATCATTAGAACAGATTTTAAGCATTGAAAATACAACATAAAAGATCTTGTTTGAATGAGAATCTTTGGAGCATTGTTGTCCTAGAGCAACATTATAATAGCAGGGAATACTTGAAGAACACAATACTTGCAGTAGTTTTTGGACAGACCCTTGTAAACTTCTTGTTGAAGCAGTGTAGAAGCTGATCTTTGAAGGACTACTGAAGACCATGATGCACTAAAGTCATTATGAGGTGACCTTGGAGAAATTGTTTGGGTACGATGAAGAGTAGAGGTGACACCTTTTACAAAGAAAAGGTTGTCATTGATGACGTGATGTGTAGATTACAATGAAGAGTAAGCTGAAGATTGTCAGGGCTCATTGCAGAAGAAATTGGGAGCTGTAAGTATAACCAAATATATCTTGATGAAAAGAAGCAGGAGGTTGGAGCCTCATAGAGACAAGGTTGGTGCCTTGGAAGATAGGGTTGGAGCCCTTGAGGTTGGTGCCTCAGAATTGACAAGGTTGGCACCTTGGAAGATAGGGTTGGAACCCTTGAGGTTGGTGCCTCAAAATTGACAAGGTTGGTGCCTTAGAAGACCGAGTTGGAGCCCTAGAGGATAGGAGTCCTCAAGACACCAGGTTTGAGCCTGGACCAGATATAGGGTTGGAGCCCTTGAGGTTGGTGCCTCAGAATTGACAAGGTTGGAGCTTTGGAAGTCCAAGTCGGTGCTTGGCAAATACAGGTTGGAGCCTGGGAGATTGAATATTGGTGTCTTCATATAGGGTTGGAGCCCTACATATATTATACTTGATTTATTGTAAAAGAAGAAAATAATAAAATCATTTATTATTATTGTTCATTTTGTGTTCTAAATATAAGTGATCTAACTGGTAAAAATAACAATTGAAAAGAAACATTAATTCACCCCCCTCTCAGTATTTCCAACACAACTTTGACCAAATCAACAATGCTATCATGGAGGAGCGGCATTCATTATGGGACATCGTAGTTTTGGAGGGAGACTCCATGCATGGAAGTAGTGCCTTTAATGAGTGGGGCCAAGGGTGAGGAAGCTCACCACTTATATAAGAAAGAGGATGGCAGCCATAGATGATTATGTTTATGTTATGATATTTTGATTTTATGGTTTGTTTAGACTTGTGGCTCTCTTTAGCTGTTTAGCTAAGATTTTAGTGTTGTTTAGCACAGGATGTTCCCGAGCGGGAATCCCACCCCTATCCTTTAGGAAATTCTAGTGTCCACTCCGGAAGAATATTGCACTATATTTCCACATTCATGCATCACGCCAAGCTCTACCTTTATTCTTCAGCGTAGTTTCTATTGAGAGATGTGCTGAGTTGTAGGGTGCAGCAGTGGAGAATACATTTGGGTGGTTTCTGATATATTTTTCAGTGGAGGAAGGTTTCCTTCCATTGGGAGGCTAGTGAAGAAGGCCCTTGGGCCTTATTGTATTATTTGGCATCAGGCCACTTTATCATTTTCCCCTACAACACAATTTCCGTCTTGGACTGCGTTATTTTAGGGAGGAGTTGCATGGGTGGTTTCAGTACACCATTTGGAGAGGAGATTTTCTAGTGAAGGGATCAACCTTTCATCAAGAGAGTCTATGGGAGGTGGCTACATTCTTTGTCATATCAGATCAGCCACATCTTTCCAGCTGTATTATTGCAATGAATCTTCAGCCCTAGGGCTTGAGTTCCTATCTTGTATATTGGTGTATTCTTGAAAACCCTCTTGGGTTCTTTGTTGGAGGTTGTATAGAGCCTTGATATTAATTTTTTGTATCTTTTGAGTCATATATCAACCCTTTATCTTTTGTGTACTCATTTGTTGTAGCAATGTTCTTATGATTGTAGTGTAGCAATGTCTCCGATATTTGATATAGTAGCAACACCTCTTTCTTGAGGGTTTCATCTATTGGAGGCTTATTGATTCACGTTGTATGGTTTATGCCCCATTATTTTGTACTATTTTTCTATTGTTATGATTAATGGAAAGCCTCCATATTGGTATCATATTTTGATGTTATGTTTACATTGCTTTTTCAAGCATTTTTTTCTGTATTCCTGCTTTTCCCATTTGGGAATATTACAATCTTTTTTTAAAGGAAGTGTTAGAATACTCCAAGACTCGAGAAGAGTTTCAGGAGGACTTGGTATATATTGGTTGGATATGAATTTCAAATCAGTTGAAAATATGAAATCAAAGTATTGTATAGTAGTCATCCTTGAGAGAAAGGATACAAAAGAACATATTCCAATAATCAATGCATATGGTCCTATCTTGTATGGTAAAAAAACACTATTTTTGGGATTCTTTTAACTCTATTAATGCCACAAATCAGTATTTAAATTGTATTATTGGGGGTGATTATAAAGAGATTCTTAGATCTAGGGAAAAGTGGGGTGGATCCCATGTCCACGACCCCCATCATGAAAGCATGGAATAACTCATTAGAGAATACCAAAATGGGAAAATATGCATGGTCGAATCTATTGGAAATACTGAGAGGGGGGTGAATCAGTATTTATTTTCAAATGTTATTTTAACTAGTTATATTCTTCACAATTACAGTCAGGTAAATGTATAATTAAAATTTTATTATGAAATAAGAACAATTATAATAAATTTTCAAATGAATGAGTAAAATAAGATGTGAGGGTACCAAACCTTCAATAATCCAGATAACAACCTATTTCCAAGCACCACCTTGGACTTTGATGAGGCTCAGACCTCTAGGGCTTCGACCCAATCTATTCGAACGCACCAACCTTGCGTTTAGGGGCTCCTACCCCAAGGACACCATTCCTTCTTATATTTTTTTGATAGGAAATGAGAATGGTACTTACTTGAATGTCCTTGACATTATCTTCATTGTACAATCAACTTCAAAACTACTTTTATTGCTTAATCAAAATTCTGACCTATGACATGATCACCTTTTCTTCACTTTATCAATCCACTATTCAAGAAGGATTTCTTCATAAGTTCATTGTGCCAAAAATATCTTCCCAACCTGAAGTTGAAGTCAAATATGCATCACAGTTAGTGATCTCCATAGTGCAAGGCGTTACCACTCTCCACAGTCCAGGGTGTTATCACTGAAGTCTGAGTACCAAAGAAAAAGGTTCACCACAACAATCTATAATGTCATAGAGACAACAATACGAATATATACATCACTCACTGTCCAATGAAAAACACAGTCTAAGGTAACACTAAAGATGGAGTCTGAAAAAACTAAGTAACACAAGTCTCCACATTGTGAGATTCAGTTCTTTCTTTAGCGAAGATAACACTCCAAAATGTGATTGATATATCTCCACAGTTCAACATGAATCACTCCACCATAGCACTGTCACTACCACAGTTTGAGATTGTTTGAGATCCTCCTAGCTGTGACAAAATTAGTCTCACTGTATACATGTCCGAAATTATATACACAGTCCGAGCCAGAATTTGAGATATACATGCGGTGATATACCCTAGTCTTGTCACTACAATATCCTATAATGAGAGATACATATCTGAGCTTATATAGATGGTCCACGAGTTGATTTTTTCTTCTCCTCGAGAGTTCACGAGATGTGAAATTATGTTTCTTGATCTGTGTTGTATGTATAACCAAGCTGATGGATGATAAATGATGTTCGAGCGCCATTTATATATAGTGGTATTTAGTGCTAATGTGGAGAGATATGACTCCTATAGGCAGACGGACATGAGAGGCCAAGTATAGGTTAGCTCCATAAATGAATAAATACATTTTAACTTAAAAAATCAATTTCTCTCTAACCACCAGGAGTTTGGAGGCATGTGAGGGCTCATTGGAAAGATGAAACAATAATATTTCAGATGATATAAGTCTCATTATGAAAGAATTCCTATATGAAAGTGAAAAACCTTATTTATTGTGACTGACATTGAAATGTTTTAATGCATAAGATGATTAGGGCAGTATGGATTTGTCACAGGGATCATCTAGTTTGGTAACAGTGTAGCCTTCATTAGGAGAGCTCATCAAGTATATTGTCATCAATGACAATTATTGACCAAAAATATCCCCCTTTGTCACTGATGGAAATATTCCAAAATTTTCTCCCCCTTTGACATCAATGGAAAAATGGGGTGCCCAAGCACTCCCCCTGTTGAGTTTCTCCCCCTATCATGTTGCTCCACCTGTCATGGTTCTTCTCATGTTTTCTTAATGTGATGAAAGAGAAATGACCTCCATATTTTGGAGAATATGTTCAAATGATTCTCATGGAATGACCTTTGTGAAGATATTTGCAATTTTCTCCTTTGTATTGACGTATTCCAACTTGATATTTTGTTCAGAAACTTGTTCACGGAGAAAGTGATATTTAATTGGAATATGTTTTGTCTTTGAGTGAATCACTAGAGTATTGCTGAGACTGATGGCACTAGTGTTGTCACAATATATGGTGATTGGTTGTTTAGTTTCTATGTTGAAATCCTTTAAAGCTTCCTTCATCCATAATATCTGTGTACAACAATCTGCAACAACTATATATTCCGATTCAACTATAGAAAGGGATGTAAATGATTATTTTTTGCTGAGCCAAGATATTAAAAAATCTCCCACGAAGAATGCATTTTCATTGGTACTTTTTCGATCATCCACACTTCCAACCCAATCAACATCGATGTAAGTTGTTACAAAAAGAGTTGAGCTCTAAGGATACAAAAGACCGAAATCAGAATTTCCTTCAAATATCTGAGGATTCTCTTCACAACTGCTAGATGGGATTGTTTAGGAGCCGATTGAAAACTTGCCACGATTCCTATTGCTTGCATAAATCTGGCCTTGTAGAAGTTAAGTATAGGAGAGCTCCAATTATTGACCTGTAAAGAGTTGCATCTACGAGATGAAAATGATAATCTTTGCTTAATTTTCAATTTGTGGTCATTGGTGTGCTCATAACTGCTCCATCCCATATCTTTTAAGCATGTCTTTAAGATATTTTTCTTGATATTTGAACATGCCTACATTGGTTTGAGATACTTGTAGCCCAATAAAGTAGTATAAATTACCAATCATTGACATTTCAAACCTTTTTGACATATTTAGAGAAAATTCATGGCTCATATTGTCATCATTGCTGGAAAAAAATAGATCATCAACGTCTATAAGAGTGATCAATAATTTATCCTTGTCTATTTTCATGTAGAGATTGCTTCCTGCCACTCCCTTTTTGAAACCTTCTTTTGTAGATAGTGATACAATTTTTCGTACCAGGCTCTAGGAGCTTGTTTTAATCCATACAAAGAATTTTTCAAATTGCATACAAAGTCCTTTCCTTCAGCTAGGTCAAACCATTTCAGTTTCTCCATGTAAACCTCTTCCTTGAGTTATCCATTCAGAAATTCCATTTGATAGACCTTGAATCCTTATAAGCAAGTAAATGCCAAAAACATCCTTATGGCTTCCAATTAGGCTACTAGTGCAAAGGTTTCTTCCATCTTCATTCATATTGTTTTTGAATACCCATTTGGTTCCAATTATAATTTTATCTTCTAGACGAGGTACCAACTCCCATGTTTCATTCTTCTCAATTTGAGACATTTCTTCTTCCATGGTCTTTATCCAATGAGGATCCTTACTTGCTTGAGTAATTTTTTTTTGGTTCTATCATAGATAAGGGAGCAACATCATCGTTCCTTGGTGTACTTGTCATCCTTCTTCAAGTTTGTATTCCCTCATCTACATTCCCAATAATATGTTATCGATGGTGTTTTTGAAGTAATTTTATCTTTGAAGGAGTTTGTGAAGGTTCCTTTTGAATTTCTTGATCTTTTTCTTCTTTCGGAGGTTATTATTCGAATTTGTCAAGAATAGTTTCTTCTTCATGGACTTCAATTTATTTTTCTGGAAGAGCTTTGTCAATATTTACATCAATGCTTTCTTCTCTTTTTTGTAGTCGATTATTGTAGAATCTGTAAGCTTTTCTCCTTGTAGAATATACAAGGACTATTCCTTCGTCAACCTCAGAGTCAAATTTTCCTGGTGAGTCAACTGAAGTAGGTATCCCTTTCCATAATTTGTATGGAGCCTTATCATTATTTGTTCTTATTTGTGTTTGATTTAATGTATAAATTGTTGTCTCGGCTGCTTCTTTCCAAAATTTGGGTTGTAAGTCAGCTACTAGTAGCATTATCCTTGCCATTTCTTGAAGAGTTCGGTTTCTTATTTCAACTACTCCAATTTTTTTGGGAGTTCTAGCAACAAAGAGTTCTCTCTTGATTCCATGCACTTTACAAAATTCATCAAATTATTTTGGAGTAAATTCTCCTTCTCTATCTATTCTAAGAAATTTAATCTTTGACTCTTTCTCATTTTGCTACAAGATCTTTAAAATTCTTGAAGCATTCAAATGCTTCAGATTCGAACTTCATAAAGTATACCCACATAATTCTAGTATATTCATCAATAAATAGAGAAAAATACCTTTCACCTTGTACAACTAGAGTTCTAATTGCTCCACATAAATCTACATGTATGATCTCCAAAGGTTTTGATGTTGAGAACACCTTAGTCTTGAAATTTGTTCTAGTTTTCTTTCCATCTTGACATGGGCCACATACAACTTGATCTGGCTTGATCATTTTTGGAATGTCCCTTACTGCATTTATTTTACCGATATTAATCAAGTTATCAAAACTTGTATGCCCCAATCTCTTGTGCCATAATTGAATTTCATCTGTTCGACTCATGTAACATTTATCTTCTTGAATTTTGTTCAAAATGTATACATTGTCAGGATTTCTTACTCCATTTTCTACAAGTTCACCTGAGGAAGATTTTCCTATCTCATAAATTTTTTTACTAAAGACAACTGTGTGTCCTTGGTCATAAATTTGGCTTACACTCATGAGATTATGTTTGAGCCCTTCCACCAATAGTGCATTTTGAGTTTTTCCTTTCCCATTAACGAGGGAAATAGTTCCTTTTCCAAAAATCTTGGCATATCAACTTCCAAAAGACACATTTACATCCTTCTTGTTTAATGAGATAAACTTCTTTTGATCCCCTGTCATGTGTCTTGATCATCCAATATCCACAAACCATTGATTTTTGTCACTACAAGCACATAGATCTAGGTCACATCTATTACTATTAGGTTCCTCCATTTTTAATCCTTCTTTTCTGAGTGGACAATTTTGTTCACGATGTCCATAATCATTACATATTGAGAAATTTGGATCAAAATTAGGCAATGGATCAAAATAATTGTAAGTCATGGATTTTCCTTGTTCTTTGAAACTGAGTGGCTTGCTTGGTTGAATCTTAACTCTTGATGCATTTTCCTTATGAGCCTTGCAATGCTTAGCTTGATGACCAAAGTTTTTACAATAGTAACAATAACGAAGAAATATTTGTAGGTACTTGTTAGAGAATCTTTGAATTGAAGTAGCATTCTTCCTTGGAGTTGTCCTTCTTTCATTCCTTGGATTGATAGAGGTGGACCTTTGTTCTTGGTGAAATGACTTCTCCTCTTTTGGATGACTAGAAATGTTGTCAGCATAGTTTCTTTGAGCTTTCTCATTTGCATTTTCTTTTGTACTTGATGATTCTCCTTTGAATTTGATCCGAAATATTTCATATTGAGGTATTTGAGTATTGAGGATGTTATCAAGTGTTTGAGAGCTTTTACAACCCTTTTTAACCCGATCCAAATATTTCCTTAGAGATACTATTTGAGCTTCACGTTTTTCACAAATTTCTTCTTTCTCTTTTAGCTTATTGTTCAAGAAGTTTTCCCTTCCATTTGCTTCCTCCTTTTCTACTTTGTGAGAAATAATTCTCTTTCGTAATTCCTCTTTTTATTCAATGGAAATTATTTGTAATTCATCAATATTTCCTTCACCTTCTTTTTTTGAGTCATCATCATTTTTAATTGCCATGAATAATACTTCTTTGCTTCCAGAACAATTATTTTATTCATTTGATTCATCATCAACTCTTTTGCGGAGAGGGATATATTTAGTTGATTTATCCTTGGTGATCACAAATTCATATTCATCAGAATCATCTTGTTTGGAGAAGAATTTCTTCTTATTAGATCCTATATTTTTCGACACCACCTTCTTAAAATCCTCTTCATCATCACTATCATGATTATGAGGACATTTTGCAGGATAATGACCTATTATTCCACATTTGAAACAAATAAGAGGATAATTACCTTTTAGCTTGGACCCTTTTCTTAGTTTTCGTACAAATTGTGCTAATTCAGTTTCAGTATCAGAGTCATCGCTGCTGGTATTCCAACCTTTCCCCATTTTTGTCATTTTTGAAGCTTTGACTATTGCTTCTTTGGAATTTGTAATTCCTTTTCTCATTTCATAGGCAATGAGAATTCCAAGAAGTTCATCCATTTTTAGGGTATCTGAGTCCTTTATTTCTTCTATGGCACTTACTTTGGAGTCAAATCTATCTGGAAGATATCTCAAGACTTTTTAAACAATTGTGATTTCTTCAACATTTTCTCCTAACCCTTTAAGTGAGTTTACAACTTCAAATAATCAGAGAAAGTGTGATGCAATATCTTCTTCGCCATGCATTTTAATAATTTAGAATTTCCTTCTATGAGTGTGAAGTTTTTCCTTCTTAACTTTGGAATCCCCATAATATAAATCAATGATATTATCCCATACATCTTTGGCAGAGTCACAATTCATGACTTTTTTGAATTCAGAATCAGTGATTCCACTTGTTATGGAATTTAGTGCTTTTGA
The DNA here is from genome assembly GCA_034641835.2 of Pinus albicaulis. NCBI lineage: Eukaryota > Viridiplantae > Streptophyta > Pinopsida > Pinales > Pinaceae > Pinus > Pinus albicaulis. The sequence goes on along the minus strand of CM076575.1, from coordinate 162,776,487 downwards.
ATGTTCAATGTAAGCTTTCCACCCATCTTTCTCAATTGGGGGAGTGGGAGGAGCTTTGTACCCATCCAAAATAGATTGCCAAATTTCGAGTCCAAGGGACATTAAATAGTAGGACATCCTCTTATTCCAAAAATCAAAATTTGTACCATCAAACAAGGGAAGCTTCCATGTCACTTCCTAATTCCTCATTGTGACTCAAGAATCATTCTTCTAGCTATTAGCATGATTATGAAGAAGTTGGCTCTGATTCCAATTGTTGGAAATACTAAGAGGGGGTGAATCCGTATTTCTTTTCAATTTTTATTTTAACCAGTTATATTCTTCACAATTATAGTCAGAGAAATGTATAATGATAATTTTATTTCGAAACAAGAAGGATTATAATACTTTTTCAAATGAATGAGTACAATAAGATGTAAGTGTACCAACCCTTCAATAATCCAGGTGCCAACTTGTTTCCAAGCACCAACTTGGACTTTGATGAGGCTTCAGCCTCTATGGCTTCAACCCTATCTATTCCAAGGCACCAAACTTGCGTTTAGGGGCTCCTACCCCAAGGACACAAATCCTTTTTATACTATTTTGATAGGAAATGAGAATGGCACTTACTTGAATTCTCTTGACATTATCTTCACTGTACAGTCAACTCCAAAACTACTTTTACTACTCAATGAAATTTCTGACCTATGACAAGATCACCTTTTCTTCACTTTATCAATCCACTATTCAAGAAGGTTTCTTCATAATTTAATTGTGCCAAAAAGAGCTACCCAATCCGAAGTTGAAGTAAAATAGGCATCACAGTTAATGGTCTCCATAGTCCGAGGTGTTATCACTCTCCATAGTACGAGGTGTTATCTTTGAAGTCTGAGTACCAAAAAAAAGGTTCACCACAACAATCTGTAATGTGATAGTTCCAACAGTCTGAATATATACAAAACTCATAGCCCAATGAAAAAAATAGTCTGAGATAACAACAAAGATGCAGTCCGAAAAACAAAGTAACACAACCCTCCACAGTGCGAGATTCAAATATTTCTTCAACAAAGACAACACTCCAAAATGTGATTGATATATCTCCACAGTTCAACATGAAATACTCCACCATAACACTGCCACTACCACATTCTGAGATAGTCTAAGCTCCTCCTAGTTGTGACAAAAGTAGTCTCACTGTATATAGTTCTGAAATTATATACATAGTCCAAGCCAATATATGAGATAGACATGCGGTGATATATCGTAGTCTTGTCACTACAATAGCCTATAATTAGATATACATATTTGAGCTTAGATAGATAGTCCATGAGTTGAGATGTTCACAGTTCTTCTCCTCGAGAGTTCACGATATGTGAAATTATGTTTCTTGATTTGTGTTGTATGTATGACTGAGCTGATAGATGATGAATTATGTCCGAGCACCCTTCATATATAGTGTTATTTAGTGCTAATGTGGAGAGATACGACTCCTATAGGCAGGACGACATGAGAGCCATGTACAGGTCAGCTCCATAAATGAATAAATACATTTTAACTTGAAAAATAAATTTCTCTTTAACCACTGAGAGTTTGGAGGAATGTGAGGGCTCGTTGGAAAGAGGAAAAAATCCTATTTCAGATTGTATAAGGATCATTATGAAAGAATGCCTCTATGATTGTGAAAAACCTTATTTTATTGTGACTGACCTTGAAATTTTTTAGTGCATAAGATGATTAGTGATGTGTGGCTTTGTCATAGGGATTATCTATTGTGGTGATAGTGTAGCCTTCATTAGGAGAGGTCATCAAGTATATTTTCATCAATGACAATTCATGAATGAAAATTTTTGACCAACATAATCGTAGATCAAGAGATAACCACATTTATTCCCACATAGACATATTTCTTATTCACAACATTTGGTTGCTACAAGGGTTAGAATGCTTGTCAATTTTGGCTCAAGGAGAATCATACCACCATCCAATTTCCTTATCTCTAGTTCACATGGAAAAATTGGGACTTATTCCGTTCAGATACAACCCTGTATGGATAAATGAAGAAGTTGTTGTGGATCTCATCAATCAGACTTGGAATTCCACTATTATGCATTCACTTGCCTTCATGTGGAAGTATAAATTAAAAATAGTTAAGTAGGGCTTTAGGAGTTGCCTCAAGTTTAAGTATGTGCCTCTAAGACAGAAAAATAATAATAATTGGCTCAATAATTGGATCATCACCATCATATTATGGAATAAATTATATTTTAATCACAACACCTTGATAAATAAAGGGGTTTAACAAAACAAACTTTTGTAGTTAGTAAACAAGAAGAGGAAATTTGGCACCTTAAATCATGAAGCTTATGGATTTAGGCTAGGGTTCAAAAAAATTATTTCTTCAATAGGAAATTTAGAGAAAGAGAATTAATAAATATAGTAAAGGAGGTTTCTCTAGAGGGAAACCCTAAAATTTCCTCCTTGTAATAAATAAAACAAGAGGCTTTTCATCATTTTCAAGCTCTCTATCAGGAGGATTAGTCAGTGGACTTATATTTTTCTCGAAATTTTCTCCAATGTGTTCCTTATATGATTTAAGTTGTTATGAATGATATTATCATGAGAGGAATAGATGAAATAGAGAATATGGAAGCAATATGGAGTTTGGACCATGACAAGGCCCCAGGCCCTGATGGGTTTTCTATCAGCTTTTTCAAATTATTTTGGTTCCTGATAAAAAATTATTTGATATGAATGTTGAATTGCTTGAGATCCAAAGGAAAACCAGTAGGAGCCAATAACTCCTCATTTGTGACCCTTATCCCAAAGGAATCGAATCCAACAAAAATTCCAATATTTCGACCTATATCCCTATGTAATTCAACATATAAGATACTCACTAAAGTCATTGCATCCATATTAAAATAATTTCTCCCAGAGTTCATCTCTAAGAATAAAGGGGGTTTTATGTAGCATAGAAAAATTCCAAACAACATTATATTAGTTTAGGAGGTGCTCCATTCAAGTAAGGAAGTAGGCAAACAAGATATGGTGATTAAACTTGATATGGAAAATTTCGCTTTGATCGAGTAAGGAACTCTTTCCTTTACATAATTATTGAGAAATTGAGATTAAGTAGGGATTTTATTGGATGGATTAAAGCATGTATTATATATCCTTGGATAGATCCATTGGTAAATGGTCGGAAAACTCCCCTTTTCTCAGTTTCCAGAGGGCTTCGACAAGGGTTTCCCTTGTCTCCTCTTCTCTACATTATTATGCCTGACAACTTAAGTCATAATTTGGATAAAGCCAGATTGGATGGTAAATTTGTGGGATTAAGTATTACACGCAATGTTAAAGGGGTGAACCATTCACAATTTTCAAATGACACTTTGCTTCTAGTGGGAGCATCAAAGATAATTGATACTCTAATAAAATCTTGGACTCATATTTCTTTTTGTTCGGTGGAATGGTAAAAAAAAGATAAGTGTCAAGTATATGGATGGAATTGTAAAAAATCTACTATACTTGAGATCACAAGAATATTTGGTTTCCTAGCCATCAATTATTAGAGGGATTTCAAATATTTTGGTATCCCCATCTCTCTTGGTGCATCAAATTCAAAATAATGGGAGGAAGTTCTATAAATGCTCAAGAGACAAATCCACTCCTAGGGAGAATAATGGTTAAATGTAGTTGGGAAAGTGGTATTAATAAAATATGTATTTTATTCTCTCCCAATATATATGGGCTCTGGTTTGTTGGCTCCTAAGAATGTAGCTCCAAAGAATGTCATAAATCAATCCGTGGTGCATTGAGAAATTTTTTGTGGAAAGTAGGAAAGAAAAATGAACACAAATTCCATTTGGTGAATTGGAATACTCTGCAACTACCTAAAGCTTTCAGAGTATTATAAATTAAGGAACCAGAGCTAATGAATTTTTCATTAGGGGAAAATTTTTTGTGGTGACTCTATCAGAATCCAGTGAATTGTGGAAACAAGCCTTTATTTAGAAATAGTTTCATAAGAATATGCTTCTTTGGCTAGATCAAGAGAATTGACAGGAACAAGGATAAACAATGTGGTGGCTATGCATGGAAGTAGCTCCTATTATAAATAATATTTTAGGATGGCAGACGAGGAACGAAGCACATATCAGTTTGTGAAAGGATCGTACCCCAAGATCGGATCTGATAAGAGACAATGAATATTTCAATGAATTAGCATAATGGATGGAGGAAGTGGGACTTCAAATGTTGGATGATATTTCTAAGTGGGATTCTCAAGGTTGTTTGGATTGGTTTCCATTGTAACCACATTCCTACCAATCTTCATAAGTCTTGGGATTTACTATTTAAAAATTTAAAAGGGTATGCACTGGTAATTACATTGAAACTTGATTGTAGGATGTAGATGAGTAGAAAAATAGGTAGTTATACGGTTAAATATGGGCATAATCATCTTATTCAAAAGATACCTCACCCCTCTCCTGATCGAATTTAGGGAAGAATCTAGAATATTGATGGGATACCTAAGGTAAATCTCTTTTATTGGGAATTGCATCATAAGAAAGTATTAACTTCTGAAAATTTAAAGAAAATAAACATTTAGGGTCCCTCCTGATATGTTCTATGTCAAAATGAAGAAGAGGATATATTGCATCTCTATCATCATTGTTCCTTTTCCTTGGAAGTTTGGAAATTGGATTTGATGGAATTCATCGATATCCAAATCTTACCGGACAGTTGGGAGGAAATGTTTGAAACCTAGAAGCAATGGATCCCGTGTCAAAGAAAGATGAACTTGACAGTGATGAGATGTTGTTTGGATTTACCAAAGTATATTTGTTGGTCAATATGGAAAACCAAGAATCATGCAATCTGTTATCACTCTAATGATTCTCCAATTTGTGAGATTTTAATTTATAGTTTAAAGAACATTAGAGGTAACCACAAACCTACTTTTAAACTCTAGGATCTAGCCTTCCTAGGGTTCAGAGAGGGCTCTCTTTATAAGATTTAACTTTGTTTTAATGTTTTATTTTAGGCTAGTTATTTGGGCAATTTGGTTTTAAGATTTGGTTTGGTTGGTGGGAAAAATTACTTAAAGATATGGATAGTAATAGATCTGGTTTTCCGTTGGGAAAAAGGAGTCAATATGTCAAGCAGACAACTCAAGATCAAGATCAAAAGACAAATATTTTTAGGGAAAGATAGACAAGTCACTAAAGATATTTTAAGGCTGATTGATGAAGTGGATTAATCGAGATAAAGAGCAGTTAAGAATTCTTTGATCCGGATAAAGAAGGAGAAGGGAGAGGTTATTCAAAAGAGGGAGAAATTAAGGGTTCCCTACTTTGGAAATCAATAGAAAACATAGAAATGATAAATAGTTCAAGACAAAGTGCTTTTAACAAATTATGTAATAATATTCCTGATTTATCATTCAACTTTAGAACACATTTATGAAAGTATGTAAAACATAAGAAGATAAACAATGACAGTAGAAAGTACTTCACTTCAATGGCTCATCACATGAATCATGAAATATGATGCTTTATGATTTTGATCCAGTCTGCTACTTGAAATTGTCACAAGAAATCCTTCAGGTACAACAAAAATGGCTATAGAAATATTTAGAAATTTATTCGACAATAATACTTCAAAGAGTGAAATATTTATACAAAATATCCTAGAATACTCATAGGAATTTCTAAGGAAAATAAAATATATTTTACAAAAATATAGTGAAAACTGCTTAACAAGTAGCAAGCTGTCCTATTTATCCAAATAAAATAGAAATGATGTTTTGAATTGAGTGCAACTAGCTAGTGTATTGTCTTCAATGCTGGCAAAAGATATTTTAAATTTGTTTTGAAACTTTATCTCTTTATCTGATTCTCTTTCACTGATACACTTTACCATCTGATAGTCTTTCATCTGGTTGAGGACTGTTTTACTGTTGTAAATTCTATTTTTACTGTGTAAAAACAACAATCTATTTTTCTTCCTCTTTCACTGTAAAACTGTCTTTTACAAAAAATTAGTAAGCTTCTGCCAAAATTCTTCATTAGGTAACTTGATCTTGGTAAGATTTCTGTAGTTTTCATCAGCCTCTATGTACCTAACAAATGTTGGTTTGAACACAAAGAGATGTTTTATTTCATGCTGCAAATAAAACAAATCTTCAATTCTTTTATGCAACACTTTGCCTGTAGGTATTCCTTGGCAATCTGCCTTGTTTACCTATTCTCTAGCAAAATCTCTGATCTTCTTGTTGTAATCCTCTTGCTTCATTAAATTTTCATTTAAAACAAGAATATTTGGTAAGCCTTTTTGCCTCAATGTATCAAAAATTACCATAAATCTAGTTATGGCCAAATCCATGTTTTGGCACTTCTCTTCAAGCTGCTTCATCAAATTTTTATTTCTAATTACCTTTCTCACTTCAAGAATTGTTTCAGGTCTATCAGTGATGCCTATTTCATCCAATTCTTGTTTGTTTTTGGTGTTGAGAAATTTGATTATTTATAGGGCCTCTTTAGGTTTGGCACCTAGTTCTTCCTTTGTTTTCACAATTTATTCTTTTTCTATTTTAAGAAAGTCCTTTTGTTCATAAATTACCTGAATGGAAGGCCAAGTATCATTGATTGACGCAATGATATTGGACCACAACTGATTTTTTATGAAAGCCATTGGTTCTTCAATTGTTTTCTTGCCCTTTTGGGTTTATGTTCCTCATTTTAGCATTAATTTGAGCTAATTTCTTGGCATCTTCCAAATTTTTGATTTGTTCTTTCAACCTATTGATTTCATTACTCTATTTAGACATCTCTTCCATAGCTTTAATGAGATTGCTTGCCTCATCTGTTTTTTGCACTGCTGATATAGATGATTTAGTAGCAGAAGTAGTAGAAGATGTCACTGACACAACTGTAGCCAATGGTAATTTTGGTGCCAATTATTCTGCTAAGGTTGAAGGAACTGTTGTAGTTACCATTGGGATAATTGTAGGAGGGACACTATGAGTTTTAGCTGTTTCTTTCTGTTACACCATTTTTTGGTCATCTAACCTATTATCATTAGATGGACCCAAGTACACCATGTAAGACCAGTTTTACCCTAAGTAAAACTGCTTTCACTATGTTAAAACAGGAAACCCCAAAAGGAAATATTAAATAAACCTATATTTGTTTGATTTTCCTCATGGAATAATTAATTAAACCATAATTTAATTATTATTCCCAGTCATGTTTAACCCAAAATCAAAGAAATTAATTAGATAAACCTTTGTTTATCTTATTATTTTCTAGGAATAATTATTTAAACCTTATTTAGATAATATTCCTTGTTAAATATGACCAAATCACCCACAAATAATTAAATAAATCATTATTTATTTAATTATGTTTCAACCACTTCCTTAAATAATTAAATAAATCATTATTTATTTGATTATCTTCTAACCGCTTCCTTAAAAAGATAAATAAATCATTTATTTATTTATTTTTAACAAATTAAGGGATTTGACCCAAGTCAAATACCTTTTCCCCTCCAACAAATATAATAAAATATTCCATAAAAAGTGGATCTAGATCTGGTTAACCCATGCACCAAGATCTAGAATGACCCAATATTTTGTTATAAATAGGAGGGTTTTTCCTACAATTCTTCACCTTTTGTTGCCTATTAGATCACTCTGGATCTATACACTTGGTCACCATTTTCTGCCATTTGCTGTGTGAGCTCCCTTTGAGTTCCATTCTTTGTGTGGGTCTTCTACACCAACAAGAGAGAGAAATCTTAGATCTAAAGTGCTGAGGAATTCCAAGAACCCATCCCACTGAGGAGAATTGGATACACCTTCTTGTTTTCCTCCTAGGTGCCCCATTAATATAAAAATTCTTTCAAAAATTGTTCTTGTCTTGTCTATTGGTATATGGAGCAAACCCTTATTTTTTCTACTTAATGTCTTTCCATGCAGAGATCTGGTTTTTGCAGCTCTTTTATGTCTAACTAACCACAGATCTGAAGATATTGGTAGCCACTTTTGTTGTTAGGGCTATTAGTTATGCGTAGCTAAAGTGGTCCTTTTTCGTACACTTCGACAAAGGATTCATACTAACACTTTCTCTTGGAAAAGCTTGTCCATTTCTATCTCCATGTCTTTAATCTGTGATGTCATTTGTAGTATGAGACTCATCATCTCATCTTTCTATTTTGCCTCTTGTAGAATCTCTTTAGTCTGTGGATTCTCTGTTGGAGGAAGCTTCAATTTTTTTCTAAGTGCTGCTATGTCAACATTTTTTTTCTTTATCATCTCTTCTGCAGCTTTTACATTTTCAGGGTCATACCCTACTTCAATTACTAGTTCTTCTAAAGACTTGATTTTAGTGTCTTTTGCATGAGAAGAGGCCTTTTCAGTCCTAATATGATCTCTCAAATCGGTTATGGTATTCTGAAGCTTCTGGGAACTCATTACTTTTGTAATCATAGTAGAATAAAGAATTTCATAGCTCTCTTTATGAAACTCAATTTGATCTAAAGGATGAATGCTATATACTGGTATTTCGAAGTCAACTTTCTTATAATCTGCTGCTTTTTGAGGTGCTTTGACTGTAGGTTAAAGTATAGACATTATCAAATTCTTATTTGTATAGTCAAAAGCTGAGAGAAGCCTATTTTTATTGCCTGGAGTTTGTTTCAAATACTGTGAATAAATTTCATTCTTATTTCTTCATTCTTGGCCTTGATCTATTTATATTTCTCTTTGATATCCAAATCTGTATTCTCTACTTGTTGTGATGAAAATGCCTCCATGTTTTGCTACTTTTAAATCATCTGAGTGTCTAAAGTATCATTTTCTTGCTCATGCACAATAACCATAGCAACATCTAGGTTTTTCTCTGTGTTTTCTTTATCTAGCACCTCAATTGTTTCTTTTTCCTTATTTACTGGATTGAGCTTGGGTTTCTTGTTATATCAGAGCTTGAATCTGGTCTCTTTTGTTGTTTCAGCTGTATAAGTGCCTTCTTCTCTGACTCTTTTGGTAGTTTTGTCCTCTTGATTTACAGTTTTCAAGGTGTGACTAGTATCACCCTGTTTAATTATTTCCATCAAGGTATTTTCCAACCACTCTGTTGATTAGAAAATTGTTCAATCTCAAGCCTTTTATCATGGATATAAGTGGTTAAATTGAATTTTACCCTCATTTTACTTAGTATTCCATGGGGATCATAATTCCACAAGAAACTTTCTTCCAATTTATATTCCAACAACTGTTTTGCTGCCTCTATTCCTGCATCCCTGTGATTGCAATGAAAGGTCCTACCTGGTTCTTTAACTTGAATTGAGTCTTCTTTTTAGCATCCAAGAATTTTATAGAGTCAGAATTGAGAATTTGTCTTATGTACTCTAAGGAAAACACTCTCATTGTCAAGTATTTTCGCAATTTATAGGGTAGAAGGTTAGACCCATAGACTCTAATCTTTGTATGATTTTGGTAAAGGTACCAATATCTAGTTCTGCTTTGTTCTGACAGCTATAACACTTTCTTTATCTCATTACTGATCCTTGGCTATACACTGTTTGTAAGCATGTTTATCAATGGATGAACAAAACAATCTATGAAATCCATATAAGTGAATTCTGTTGATTCTTTTCTGATTAGTGAGGTCCAGAATATGACTGATAATGGATTCCCTTATACATCCAATTTCTAAAGGTTTATTGGGAATTTGTCTGCTTGGATGTAAAGAAACATGTGAAAGAGGAAGGATGAATATCTAAAAACTCCTTCAGTGGGAAATTTCACAAGATGATCATGGATAGTCTTAGCTATGTATTCAACATAATTGTAAATGATAGAAGGAGGTTGATTAGGCACAAAGGTAGATATAAAACCAAGAATTGACTCACCAGTATGCTCATCAGTAAAATAACCTAGGATAAAGGATAACATTGAAATGACATGCCTTGATCCTTTAGGAAATTTGGAAGTAGAATAGGGAGGGTTTATCTTTGGTATTTAAACATATGCAGGCATGAATGTTTGGAATATCTGAAACCTTTTAGGAAAGTCTAATTAATGTAAATCTTTGTGAGTGCTTCAATGGATAAGGGAACTGCATTGGGATTTGGTTTGAGCTGCGGCATTAGGTTTATAGACTCTGTAGTAATAGTGAACAATAATTCTTTATTAGCATCAATCATAGCTCTTTGTTCAGGGGAATAATAGGTTTGACACAGCCTAATGACTTCTGGACACTGATGAGTTTGAGAAACTACATACTTGGGTAAATTAGACTCCTAGATCTGTACTTCATCTCCCTAATCTAAGGATTTTTCTAGACTCCAGCAGTGGAGGTCTAAAATATTGAATTATATCACTGGATTAGTTATTTTGTAATTTAGCTAGGGGTGTATGCTCAATATCTACAACAGGAGGTTGTAGTGGGTTGACAACAATGGTACTTTTAGAGATCATTTTTGAGTTTATTTTTGACAATTTTTCCCTTCTGAATGTTAAAACTCTGTTTTTAGGCTTTTTGATACTCTTCTGTAAGCTTAAACTGTTTACAGAAGGTATTTTTGGTTTAACATAGGTCTATTTAATAGAAAAAGGTACAATCAGGATTTATTATGGTTTTAACCTTCAATTTGGTTTCAAACTTGATCTTCAAAGCGAGTACAATTGCTACTGCATTTATAGAAACAATTCAAAAGCTACATGGAAATCCAAATATTATTGTAAGCAACAGAGATCCCATTTTCAATGGAAATTTTTGGAGGGAATTGTTTTCTTGTTTGGGTACTCAACTAGCTCATAGCTCATCTTATCATCCTCAATCTGATGGGAAAACTGAGATACTGTTTTTTTTTTTTTTTGAAGGATATCTTTGCTACTTTGTATCTAATAAACAAACACAATGGGTCAAGTGGTTACCTCTGGCTGAATGGTGGTATAACACTTCCTTCCACACTGTAGCAAAAATGACCCCATTTATGGCACTTTATGGATATCATCCATCATCCATCACATCATCTTTAAGAGAAAATTCTAAGATTCAAGCAGTGGAACATGACATCGAACATCAACAACAAGTTCTCCAACTCTTAAAGGATAACCTAAATTTGGCACAAAATCGAGTGAAACAACATGAAGATCAACATCACAGTGAGAGAAGTTTTGATGTAGGCCACTGGGTATTTTTATAGCTACAACCATACAAAAAAATGTTCCTCAAGCAAGCTAATAAGGATAATAAATTATCACCAAAGTGCTATGGTCCTTACAAGGTGTTGAAAAATATTGGTATTATGGCATACAAATTGGAGCTTCCCGCTTCTTCTCGAGTGCACCCATTTTTCCATGTTTCATGCTTAAAGAAGGTTATAGGTGGCAAAATTCCAATTCAAACAATATTTCCAAAACTTGATGAGGAAGGAAAAATAGTATTAGAGCCTGAAGCAGTCACAGAAACAATAACTCGACAGCTACGAAATCAATCAATTTCATAGTCTCTCATAAAGTGGAAGAACTTACCCACTAAAGATTCCACATGGGAGGATGATAATTTTATACAGAAGCATCCAAAACTACTCAAGCATTGAGGACAAAAATTTTTTGAAGGAGAGGGGAAAGTTAGGTCCCTATACTGCTAGTGTAGTCCCTTATTTTTGTTAGTGTAGCCCCCTTATTCTTATTGTTGTACCCTTGTAGTACCCATATTGTTATTATTGTGCCGCATAAAAGGCCACTATTGTTATTTTTGTGCCCTTACATTATTAGTGCTAGGTAGGCTAGGATTATATTGTGACTCCATGGACTCTTATATATAGAAAGGAGGTTTTGTCATTTTTATCATCCAAGAACCGTTCATTTAAGTAATGTAAATGAGGTTGGCCCCTCGAAGAGACGGATTTCTAAGGCGTTGATCTCTCTTTTCTCCTATTTGTGAGCTGGTTTCATAAAATGATCCCTACTACAAGTGGACCAATATTGGATAATAAATGAACGGGATATTATGAAATTATTGCACAAAATTTGGAGCTTCACTAAGGAAAATCTAGGAATGTGTTCCCTACCATTTAATGCAAATTCCTATTGTTGGGAACTAGATCTATTTTTTGAGGGATTTTGGAGGGGAAATCTGCCTCCTTTAAAGGATAATTCTTCCTCATCACTTTTCATAAGTACCAATCCGAATTTTCCTCTAGGGGCATGTATTTCTTAGTCTTATTATGGAGAAATTTTTTTATTTAGCAGCTCCACTCTCACTTATAGTAGAGATGTACTTGGATTGATTAAAATAATGAAGTTTGGTGCCATTTTTAACTTATAAAGCTTGATTTCCTTCATATTAGTCTGAGTATCCTTGGGATTTTCCATCCTAGGACTCTCAAATCCCTCTTGTACAATTTATTTATTTCCTTTGAATGTCTTTTTCACTTGCATCTCTTATTTTTGCATTTACTATTCAAGTTTCTTTTGTTACATATCATATTTAATAAATGATTGAAGTGAAATATTTTGTTGTACAAAGTGACAAGAATTATTCATCCTTAGAACAACTTTGAAGAGTCATATTCATCATTGAGCTACTTTGATTGGTTTACCAGTTCACAAATCAGAGAATTTCTGGAAGTCTCTTGTAGAAAAATAGTAGTAATTTTCTGTTATTTCTTATAATGTGTTAATGAGATTAATTTGAGTTGATTCCACTTGTATTGGTTCATAAAAAAATCAATTTAATAAAAAAAATTACCCCATAGAATTTTCACTTGATTAGTTTAGGCATTTGTTAGGTTAACCTAACTCACTAGTTTTTGAATTTTTGGTTTTTAGAGTACATGGTTTTCTGCTATTTTTTAGCAGGTGTTAACAGGGGAATTTTGGATTGTATCCACTTATAATGGAGTCCTATGAAATACTATTTAATAAAAAAAATTCTCCTTCTCATTTTCTTCTGATTTACTTGGGAATTCGTTAAGTTATCTCACTCCTCTACCCAAGTAAATCAGAAGAAAATGAGAAGGAGAATTTTTTTTATTAAATAGTATTTCATAGGACTCCATTATAAGTGGATAGAGCTCTTAAATGGTTCATGATTTTAGGGACTAATTCAATAAGACGATGGAATGATATGCAAAAAGCTATTTCGAGAAAAATATAAACATCACGATCTTAAAGAATAAATCTTTAGAATGACTCAAAAATAAGATGAGAGTCTTGAGGATCTAATAGAGAGATTTATGTATAATGTTAAGAGGGAAAAATTACATCATTTAGGATTTGACACACTAAAAAACATATTACTTAGAACAATTAGGGATGAGTGGATTTGATCTCCTTGATCTAATGAGTCAAGGTGATGTATACCAATTATCATTTGAAGAAATTTGTGAAACATCAAGAGGAAGGGAAAGAGTAAGTAAATACAAATCAAGACTCAGTAAGTCAAGATAAACTTGGAAATTTTCTTGATAAATTTAAAATATAAATTCTTAGGAATCTAAGTGAACAAGTAGAAATGTTAAGAATGAAAAATGAGCAAAAGGAATATGTTGATATTTTTGTTATCCATGCATAATCACATGCTACTAAATCTTTCCCATCATTACAAAGTTTGAAGGAAGTTTACCAAGAGGACAATGGAGTAAGTCAATCACCGAAGAAACTATGTTATGTAGCTTCAATAAGACCATGGCATCTCAGTGAACCTTATATGATGCAAGAACCTAATTCAGATTTTAAGCTTACGCACATCCATCTCAAAGTAATTGGAACACACTCTTTCCTTGGAAACCTTGGCCATCTCACACCCAAAACCAATATTGGAAACAAGGTTGGAAAGGAGCTTATGGAGCAATCCACAATATCCTAAATATTTTCCTCAATATCCTCCATACCCAACTCCATGTTATCCCTACCATCTACCTCCACCGCAACCACAAACTCAACAACATCCATCTCAAAGGTCCACTCCCACTCAACTACTTGTACCACCATTTCCAAACCAAAACAATGAGGTAGCTCATCCCACTTACAATGTTGAAGTACAAAACTTCCAAACATCTCCTCTTGACCTAGATGGTATTCATCTTATCTCATCAAATGTATTACAAAAATAACATTTTACTGATGTCATTGAAGAACAACATCAAGAAGAAGAAGATCCAGAAGAATCATGTATCGCATTTTATGGAGAGAAACCATTGGAGACTGAGATTGAAGAGTTTATGTTATGCTTACCATCAGATCCTTTATGTGTGCAAGGGACTAATCGAAGAAAAGTAGAATATTTGAATGGAACATTAAAAGAAGACATGAATAATGATCCAGATGAGAAAGAAAACCAAGGGCATCAAAACTATATTTAGGTTTGGTTCCAGAAAATCAACAAGATGGAGAATCACTCTCTTCTTCAACAGTGCTTGATATCATCAAAGTCAAAGTATTTGGTCACTAATATTTAGGTATATTTCAAAGCACATGTTTCAAGCCTACACATGAGTTTATTTTTCATATTTTTATGCACATGAATCCATTATAAGTATTCTTACACTTGAAAGAGATTTTGGTTTTTCATGTAGAGTGGGATAGAAAAAATAAAAAATAAAAAATGGAAAAAGAAAAAATAATAGGAAAAAAATAAAATATGAGGTGAAAACCTCTTTCAAGGCACTTGATATTGACTCACTGATTGAAAAAATCCTTGAGGTGGTCAATGGTTTGGAAATAAATAAAGAAAAATTTAAAAGATCCTAGGTGAAAACCTCCTTTGAGGCGCCTAGGAAAACCTACTAGTTGAAAACCTCATTGAGGCAACTAGTAGGCCTAAGACAAAATGAAAAAAGAAAAAAGAAAAAAATTACTTGCTCGATGTATCTCTCTCTGATGAATGCAGGTTCTCTCCAACCTTTGCAAGCATCAAGAACAATTTAGCATCGAAAGAAAAAAGTTGGTAAAAAATCTAGTCAAACGAAGTCAAACTTGGGATTTCTCCTCCTTTGCCCAGATGCTCCAACAAGACTAAGGCCATGCAAATCCATCACCCTCATCCATTTCCAACATCCACCCATCATTTCCAAGCCTTTCCCATTTATTTTCCTCGTTGCCCTAAAATGCTACAGGAATGTTTTGTTTTGCTATAGGAGACTAAAGTACATAGGGCAGCAAAATATTTTTACCATATCTCAAAAAATATGCATATGTTTGCCAATATTTTTCATGGGGAAATGAATGTGGATGATGGTAACATGCTTGATGAATTTCAGAAAAATCCAGTGCACACTTTTCGAGAAATCCACCTCCATCACCTACAACCATTTTTATTTTTTATATAGACTCATGCACCTATTGGCCAAAATGTTTTATGGGGATGTGAATAAGGATGATGGAAAAATGCTCAAAAAATTTCAATTCAATCCAATCTACATTTCTAGAGATATGGATAAAATAATTATGCTATAAGAGTGTTCCGGAATTGCTACAGGATTGTGATCGACATGGAAAAAAGGTTAAGATATTATGTTTTTCATCTAGGAACAAGAGGAGGGGTCCACCATAGCCTCATCATTCATTTTCCACACCACTTGACTTCTTATCCACTCTCATTTTCATCCCTGTCTATGAAAAGAATCCATTTTCACCCCTTCTTCCATCCCTTCCACCACAAAAAAGGCCTTTGATCCTTGTCAACATATTACTCATGAATTATCAACATTTTTAAAGGTGTAATATGAAGGGAAATATGATCTTACAGGGTCTATGTTACTTCTACAAGAAGATACATAGTCCTGTAGTAGTCTACACATCCCTTGCTAGACCATAGCTAGAGTACCAAATCCAAAAGTCGACCAACATGGAGAATTTGGAGATGACAACTCTAATCCTCAAGCAACTACAAGAACTTCTATTAGCTGTAATAAGATTCTTGATCACTCAACAAATAACATCTGATACAAAGAACATACACATGAGGAAAAACCTATATCATCAAGCATTAGCCAATAGGAGAGCATAAAAAAAATGCATATCTTTCTCAATAAATCGCAGAAGACATGCACAACAACCTTACATTTTCTTAGAAATGACATATGATCAGCTACAACACTCACATTAAGAGCATCTTAGGAGCATAGAAACAACAACAAAACCTATAGGACCTCTAATAGATTATCACATGCAGCTTCAGGATCATTAAAGGAAACCTCCACAACTACAACAACATCCTGCACAAAAAAAAATCATGGCAAGGCACATGTATGCAACTCTCTAACCTCACTCTTCAAACCTATTCTAGCTTGAGAAAACATTAAAAGTGTGGGAATGAAAGGTATTTTATATCAAAAATTAATAGGAGGAAGCCTCGGTAATATCTAGCAAGTCACTTAAATTTTTTCCAAAGGAAAAACACACATGTGGGAGATAAATGAGACAAGAGTGAAAAAAGACTTAAGAAAGTGGGATGTGATCATGGAGTTCAAAAAGTAGCTGGAGGCCAACTCAGTAAACAAAAATAACTCTGATTTTATTTTGCATGCAATGAAACAAGAGAAAAAAAACAAAATAACAAAATAAAAAACAAAAAATAAAAAATAAAAGGTGGACCCTACTACGCGTAATGTTGGTTACTACTAGAAATTCAAGTTGTGTCTTGTAAGAAGAACAAAGCGCACCACACGAAACATAATTACTACGGAAAG